>JARVZY010005951.1:22500-27877 GCA_030686995.1 Artemisia argyi
GAAAAGAGGATCACTAAAATTTAAAACCTAATTCCTGTCTTTTTCCACTTCGCTTGTATTGTTTGTTGGTGGGGTTTTGTAGTTAATGGAAACGGACGGGTTAGATTATACTTCATTTGATGGTTCTAGAAGGAAGACCTAAGGTAGGTTATAGAAAAGAAAGAACAGAAAAGAAGGATAAATAAAGGAATTTTTGATTGGTCCGGGAATCCTATCTTGGATTCGGTATGGATAAAAGATCTTCATATGTTATATACTATTAATTCTCCACGACTAATTAATTTAATAGCTCAGATATTGTTATTCATGATATTGATCCGATTCAATATCATCGATAGGTAATGCATTCATTGAATTGACAGGTGAAAGATTTATCATCTCTATGGGATTAAATCCCGAGTTATTGTATTGTGAAATAAAAAAAAACGATGAGATTATGGAAGTAAATATTCTTGCATTTATTGCTACTGCACTGTTCATTTTAGTTCCTACTGCTTTTCTACTTATAATTTACGTAAAAACAGTAAGTCAAAATAATTAATTAATTACTTTAAATGAAACTCGACTTCTGAATTCTTTGAAGAAATCAAAAGAAAAGTATTCTATTTTTGCTGAAATCAAGGGGCTATAATCGGCGATATTCTATGAGATCCGAGAGTATGGTAAGTAAGAAATTGCTTTATTACTTACCATACTCTCTATTAGTGTTATAGTAGTGTATAAAGTTGTACTTGACTTTCTAATAAAAAGGGTATGCTATATTAGCTTCTATCTTCAATCTTCAATTCAATATATGTAGTTATTAATCCATATTTGGAATTGACGTAGGACCCAATCTTTTCTTTCATACATTTATATATATATATATATTTATATTCCAATGAATCTGAAAACTTCCAATGAATCTGAAATAATTGTTTTACTGTTATAGAATACATTTCTCCACTAGAATCTAATGGAATTTCGAAATGAAGATATTTTTATTTGAAAATTATTTCAATTTAAATAAAGAATGCGTTGCAGAACGATCTATAAAACAATTGATACCTTTTCATTTCTCAACTAAATTAGGAGTGCTTCTAAAGTCCACTTCTTCCCCATACTACGAGTGAAAGGGAAAAAGTAAAGACTACCATTAAAGCAGCCCAAGCGAGACTTACTATATCCATGTGAATTATGTCCCTTATCTCTATGATAGAATTATTCCATTATTGCTCACTAATAATAGTAGAATGAATGGTCCAGAGTCAAAAAGGGATTCTGGGCGAACACTATTGATGAATCAATCAAATAAATGGATTTTAAAAATTCCTATATGATTTATAATCCGTACCCTTTCCCGATTGTCTCTCTGAAGGAGTTGGGATATAGTATATTATACTCTTGACGAGGGGTAAAAATTGTTTTGGGCTTTTTTTTTTATTTTCTATAAAAGGTAAATTATCTATCCAATCTCAATCTAATAGTGATTGAATGCCTGAACACTCAGAGATTCTCGCGAGTCTATATATGTAGATTACAGTATAGAAAGTACTTTCCCAACTAGTAGTGGAATTCTCGGCCGGTTATCCAATGTAATTCAAGACCCAATCAATAGACATTACATTAGCAGTAGAAGAGAATCTGGAAGTCTTGCTTCGACCATTATAATCTTTCTTTGAATTTTAGATTCAAAGATTTCCAATCTTTTACAAAATCCCCAGAACATAAAAAAATAGCGGAACAGAACAAGAGATTTCGATTCGTTTGTTGATGAGGCGGCACCCGGATTTGAACTGGGGAAAAAGGATTTGCAGTCCCCCGCCTTACCACTCGGCCATGCCGCCAAAACGATACACAATAGGATAAAAATTTCCCTTTTTGAGTTGTATTAGTAAACTTGAGTTTATTGTACTTGCATCCCTTTTTAATCCTTTTTTCTAAATTTAGAAAAAATTAGAAAAGAAACCGTTTTTCCCCTTTTGATTGTATTTGATCTGCCCCTTCGATTGATTGTATAGTATCTCAAAACACACAAACTTCCACTCACTTTTATATTGAAAAATCAAATGTATATTTTCACTCAAAAAGCCTAAATTTATGGGAACCATTAACTATTTATTGACTGACAATTCGTGAATTATTCTTGGATTTGAATATCAATTTTGGTTTGCCTAATGACATAAGAATAAGCAAAAATTTTTTGATACATACTTAATTTATTTTTTTAATCAAAAATCCTTCTCAATTTCCATTATAACAAAAATTATAGGTATATGTAAACCCCAGAACGGATATTCTTATACAGATACCAAATTGGCTATTTATATTATAGTATGTTGCCTATAAATAAAGGGAATTCGTTGGAACAAAAAAAGGCCTGGCTGGGTATTGACCGGGCCAGGCCCAAAAGGCACTTCGAACAAAATAAAAGAAAGAAGGTGTTCTTTATTTATCTTTCTATTTGGATCTTTCGAGCATCTAAATTGAATTGCTAATTATATAATAACGATAAAGAATGTGAAAGAAATACTTTCTTTAATCCTTACTTGATGTGTAATGTAACATAGTAATTATCTTTTTCAATTGGGAGAGATGGCTGAGTGGACGAAAGCGGCGGATTGCTAATCCGTTGTACGAGTTATTCGTACCGAGGGTTCGAATCCCTCTCTTTCCGTTTCCGTTGATGAGTTTCCATTTTTTCTTTCAAATTTTGCAAACCCCTTTTTATTTTTTCCTTGTTAAATGTGTGGAATAGCTAAAAAAAATCTTAAGAAAATTATAAAATCAAGCAATAAAAACAAAAAAATTATTCTTCACGTCCAGGATTACGTCCTGGATCATTGGATAGGAATCCAAAGATGAAGAGAGAAACAAAGAATATTACTACTGTATAAACGAAAAGTTTGAGAGTAAGCATTACACAACCTCCAAGATCATTTTTTGAAAAAGAAAAACGAGAAAAGACAATAGATCCTCCATTTTTATATCACATATCCTATTTTGACACCAAGAAAAGAATTCTAGAAATAGAAAAGAATGTTCAGAAATTCAAATGAAGTTGAAATTTGTAATCAGAGTCTTTGATTACCACAAATCACTTTCATACCCAAATTAGATATTGTAAGGGACCCGAAGCTAATAAGGTATTTCGCCGTAAAAAGGATTAAAATCAGGAAATAGGGCGTCTCGTGGCTATCCGAGAATTTCAATGTTTGAATCGAAGGTTCATACTGTCAGACTTATTTGATCTTATCAATTGTTATAATTTTTCTCGAATAAATATGAATTTTCTAGGATAGTATTAAAGATCTTATCGAAAACTTACAGCAGCTTGCCAAACAAAGGCTAAAAGAAAAAAGAACAGGGGTATGACTGGCATAACATCTACGATTGGATTCAAAAAAGCATAGGCTTCGGGCAATTTGGCCAAGAAAAGACTACTCGGATAAAGGGCAGAATTAAGACAGATCAAACTAAAGATATTAAGCATAACAGACATTTTTTTCGTCGAGATAATTGCATTTTGATTGAGTTATTGATATAAGGAAAAATGAAGTAAAGTAAGGTAGACAAAAAATCCTTCTTTTTCCGCTCAATCAAAAATCCTCCGATTCTCAAAGGAGAATAGAAGAAATCATACTTTCATACAATATCTTAATTGAATTATATGTAATGATCAATAAATTCCATTGAATTAATTCTAGAGATACACATGCCAAAATCCTAGCACGAATCTATAATAGATTCTATAAAGAATAAAGATTTTCTATAGTTGGACTGGAATTGACGAACACTTAATACCAATATTATTCTTTAATAGTATAAGTATCCAATAAAAATAGAAATGGGGCGTAGCCAAGCGGTAAGGCAACGGGTTTTGGTCCCGCTATTCGGAGGTTCGAATCCTTCCGTCCCAGAGCATATCCATTGTATTCTAATACTTCTTTTTTGTTCAACAAGGTTCTGTTTCAAGGTTTGGATAGACTTTTTTTATTCTTCGCGGAATCATATCTGACTTTTTCACAAACCAAACTAAATCGAGTTCAAATGACATGCAAAAGTAACTGAACCCTTTTGTGACCCATAGAAAATGGGGCATAGATCACAGTTGGAAAAAGATTACTTAACCTCAGGTTAAAAAAATATGAAAATACATATAAAACGAGGAAGTGCTTAGCCTATAGGTATGTATGGTTATCCTATTTCAGTGACAATAGTGTTTCCATTTTTGTGAAAACTAAATTGCATCCCTAAAATATGAAAATTTAAATATTTAACAATGATATTTCTTTTTATTGTTCGATCTATTTAGCTTATTTGCTTTGCATCATTGACAATTCCATTTGAAAAGAAAGAGAGATCTTGCTTTTTTATGATAATAAAAAGGAGTAAAACTTGACTCAAAGAATGATGTAGAAGTAGAAAACTTTTTCAACTATCAAGATTTGTAATGATTCCTTCTAGGTTGGGAAGTTGAAAATGGTCAGTCTATCTTATTGAGTCACTTGAAGAGGCAGAGTCAAATAGAATTTATTTATTTATTTTATTTGTGCGATTTCTGTTAGTTATGTTATTTCTATATTTGGATTTCTTAATATTTCTGTTAGATATTTTTTTGAGATAGAGATTTATAGAAAAATGTTATATTCAGACAAAAAAAGACGGCATTTTGCTAAAATTTATTCAGAAAAATCTTTATTATCTGTGTAGATATTCTCTATTAAATATAAATAACTATGTCTCTGTACCGACTGAACCAATGACTATTCATGATTCCATAATTGAATCAATTCCATACTGGTTCCAAATTAGAGGAATGTTATGGTAAAACTTCGTTTAAAACGATGTGGTAGAAAGCAACGTGCGACTTGAAGGACATGATCCGGTGTGGATTCTTATTGTTACATCCACCATTTTATATAGGAATGAAGGTGCTCTTGGCTCGACGTCGTTTGTTCTATTCTACTAGAACCCTTCTTTTTTTATTGGGTTCTAATGTAAATAGTTCATGATGGAGCTCGAGTAGAAAGTATTTATTAATTTCTCAGGGGCAACGATCTAGGGTTAATGCCAATTAATAAATTGGAACAACTTCGTAAGTATATCTTCGATATAGAAATCGAAAGGATTCCATTCCAACAAATTTTCAAAATTGTTGGAACGGCTAAAACTTTTTCGATCGACAGTGTATCGCGCATGAATCAACCTCGGTATGATTCTTTGATAGAAAGAAATCCCAAAAGGGGTATGTTGCTACCATTTTGAAAGGATTAAGAAGCACCGAAGTAATGTCTAAACCCAATGATTTAAAACAAAAATAAAGGATCCCAGAACAAGGAAACACCACTTCAATTGTCTCACGGATCCGAATAAAGAATCCAAATAAATTTTAAAC
>JARVZY010005952.1:0-27870 GCA_030686995.1 Artemisia argyi
TACCATCGTTGTACCATCCTTTCGAGGTGAGTCTTCATAGCCCCGTTTTAATTACTTATTTGATTTCAAATCCCACGGGGGAGAATACATTGCACAATTATTTTTGTACATGCCCAAGTATTACAAATTCCATACATTGCTTAAGTTGCCTTACTACCAAGTTAAGTCCCCTTATATATCATGGACCGTTAATTATATTGCCAAGCGAGAGTGAGTGGATAGATCTATCGAGGGTGACGCCTCCATTCGTGCTTGGGTTGCTCCAACGGGACGAATGCATTTCATGTCTTAACAAACTGAGTGTCTGGTAAACACTCTGGTGGGGCCATTACAAAGTCTAGCTTCGGGGTCATGAGCTTAAGAGCCAATGTAGCATTTTTGACATTCTTGTTGGTTTACTTTATACTTGTGGTTTATGTACATACGATTTACTTACAAACCTATGATTATTCACCAACTTTATGTTGACCGTTTTCGCAATGTATTTCTCAGGTAACTAAGGCATATTCTCATGGCATGCATGGAGTCACTTTGTGTATCAAGGATGACGCGTCTCTTTTTGGATTTCATGCACTTATGAACTATCGTTTGATTGTACTAAATTATTTCCTTAAACCTTTTCCAACTTTTGGGACCTATGTTTTATAACTCTGAATATTTTGAATGAATCAAACGATGTATTTTCTAAACGACACTTTAGGTCGTTCAATATATCCTGGTTTGTGTGCTATGACCGTTACACCCTCAGGCATTCCATTCCGCTGCCATTCAGGTATTTTGGGGGTGTGACAGATTGGTACCAGAGCCGAGGTTATAAAGAACTAGGATGCATCATGGACCCTAGACTATAACCACACCATCATAGCATATCATCATTTCATCATAAGTGCATATTTACTTATTTTCTTAAGTGATTCCATTTTACGAGTTATTTATTTTATTTCACCTTGATTATCACAGAGACATGTCTTCGAATCCAAACACTGTCATACTTTACACTATATCAGACTCCGATGATGAGGACTCTATGTCCTCCACTGCTGTTTCACCACTTGTTTCTCCTACACCTGAGTTGCCACTTTTGGCATCAGATGATGACACCGAGCCTTTCGAGGAGGAGGAGACGGCTCCTACTCCTCATGTCCATCCTACTGTACCCACTGACATACCATCACCTACTACTACTACTTCTTCAGAACCGAGGCTTATGTTTCCTAGTAGTAAGATCATTCAGGTTGCTAGGAAGAGTGTTCGCCCAGCTACATCTACTTATAGGACCCTCCCTAGTCCTATTGTGCCTACACCACCACCACCAGCCATACCCACTACTACTCCTATACATACCTCACTCTTGCCGCTCAGGAAGCGTGCAAGGCTTACCACCCCAGATTCACCTACTACCGAGACTGCTGACCTTTCACCACCACCAGTATACCACATAGGTGAGAGTTCGAGAGCGGCTGCAGCTAGGGATCCTACAGCTGTTACATTAGAGGATCAGTTAGGGGCTCAGCAGGAGCAAGTTGATAGGTTGGGGTATAGAGTTGATGAGATTATCACTACTCGACTTGAGGCTGTCGAGGAGCAGGTTGAGGATTTGATTCAGGGCAGAGTTGGCATTGATGTGTCTTACCATGGACTCGAGGCACGACAGTTGAGGCATCAGGAGCAGATTGATCTACATGGAGATGAGCTACCTGAGATTCGAGATAGAGCTCAGGCGACACAGGAGACTCAGTGGGAGCAGGTAGACCAGTTGGCATTGATTCGAGAGAGGTTAGTCGTATTGGAGCGCAGAGATGCTTCTTTTCAGTTATGAGTCCAGCACCTAGAGGAGATCGTAGTTGCGATGGATCGTGAGATTCGCCGCCTGAGGGGAGAGCCTGGACCATCTAGAGCACCTGGAGGAGCCTAGACATAGACTGGTATTATATTAGCTTTTATTATTTTCCTAGTCCCGAGGTGTGGGGCATAGTTCAAGAACTTGTAGTCTTTTGGTTGTTGTACAAACAAATATATCAAGTGCGACTCTACTATGTTGGAAATGTTGTGCTATATATTATATCGGTCCATGTAGGCCGAAATTTTCATGTATTATATTCATGTGTTGTGATTATATTTATGATGTTTCGTGGTTGCTCTTTATTGTTGTCATATTGATACAGGTTGTGGTTGTATATATACGTGTCGTGGTTGTTGTGGTTGTATATATACTTGTCGTGGTGATATCTAGACAGATTGTGGTTGTATTCGTACATGTCGTGGTTGTATTTATACTTGTTGTGGTTGTATATATATATACATGTTGTGGGTGTATATCTTTAGTTCGATGACTATTTCTAGTATGATTTTTCTCATGGCTATTTCCATTGTGATTATCAGAAGTATGGCACCAAGGAAAAGTAAGACTGCACCAGAAACACCCGCTATGACTCAAGCCGCTATCCGCAAGTTGGTCAGGGATAGTATTGCAGAAGCTCTGGAGATTGAGAGAGCTGAGGTTGCTGCTAGGGCTGCCGAGACTGCTTCTAATACAGGGGCAGTTGAACCAACTGCTATTAGGCGTGAATGTACATGGAAAGATTTCAAGATTAGTGATCCTATCAAGTTTAAGGGCACTGAAGGAGCGGTTGCTTTGATCCGCTGGTTTGAAAAGACTGAGAATGTATTCCTCATGTGCGGATGCCCGGATGTCAGCAAGGTAAAATTTGCTACAGGTATGCTTCTTGATGAAGCTATGTCTTGGTGGAATTCGTATGCTCAGCCGATTGGCATGGAGAATGCTTACAAGCTCACTTGGGAGGAATTCAAGAAACTGATGTCTAAGAAGTTTTGTCCTCGCACCGAGGTGCAAAAGTTGGAAACAGAATTTTATGAGCTTGTGACTAAAGGTGATGACATCGAGACCTACTTTAGGAGGTTTCAGGAGTTGGCTGCACTATGTCCAACTATGGTTCCCGACGATGAGAAAAAGATGGAAAACTTTGTTAGTGGATTGCCTGAAAGTGTTCGAGGATATGTGATTTCTTTTGATCCTCAATCAATGGAAGAGGCTATTCGTATAACTCAGAAACTCATGGTCCAAGTGGTAAAAGGAAAAGTTGCTGTCAACAGCAATAACCGTTCCAACAACACCAACTACACCAACACTCGAAACAACAACAACTATAACAACAATCGAAACCGCAATTATCCCAATAACCGAAACAACAATCCAAACAACAATAACAACAACAACAAGAGAAGGTTTGATTACAACCAAGGTGGAAACGCTATTCAGCCGCCACCTAAGAGGCAAGAAGTGGCAAGGGCTTATGCTGCAGGACCGACTAAAAGGAAAGGATATGAGGGTAATCTACCCAAGTGTGAAAGGTGTCAGAAGCATCATAACCCAGGACGTTGCCCAGATCTATGTGGCAACTGCAAGAAGGCTGGTCACTACACCAAAGATTGCAAGAGTCCAAACTTTGGTGGCAATCAGAAACCACCGGTAACGTGTTTTGGCTGTGGAGAACTTGGACACTTTAGGAATGAGTGCCCAAAGAAGAAGAATCAAGGAACTGGAAACCAAAATGGAATGGCTCGAGGAAGAGCTTATGTTATGGGAGGAGAAGATGTCAAAGAAGACCCGAATGTTGTTGCGGGTACGTTCCTCGTTAATAATCGTTATGCATCCATTTTATTTGATTCAGGAGCGGATAGAAGTTTTGTTTCTATTGCATTTACACCTTTACTTAACATAGAACCAACACCATTAGACACTTCCTATATCGTTGAATTAGCCGATGGGTCTTTAGTTAACACCAACACCATTTTTCGTGGTTGCACTATAAATTTCCTAAACCACCCATTCAATATAGACCTTATGCCCGTGGAACTTGGAAGTTTCGACGTTGTTATCGGTATGGATTGGTTATCTCGGCATCGAGCGAGGATTATTTGTGATGAGAAAGTTGTTCACCTTCCTTATAACGGTGAAACTTTAGTTGTTCGTGGAGAGCGAAGTGGAACTAGACTCAGTATCATATCATGCATTAAAACCGAGAAGTACATAAAGAAGGGTTGTTATGCATTCTTGGCTCACATCACGGAGAAGAAGTCGGATGAGAAACGACTTGAAGATGTGCCAATTGTTAAGGAATTTCCAGAAGTTTTTCCGGAAGAATTGCCAGGACTTCCACCTACACGCCAAGTTGAGTTTCAAATCGAATTAGTGCCAGGAGCTGCGCCAATTGCACGAGCACCGTATAGACTTGCACCTTCGGAGATGCAAGAATTATCGAATCAACTACAAGAACTTTTGGACAAAGGATTCATTAGACCGAGTTCCTCGCCTTGGGGAGCACCGGTTTTGTTTGTGAAGAAGAAGGACGGAACTTTCAGAATGTGCATCGACTATCGTGAGCTGAACAAGTTAACGGTGAAGAACCGTTATCCACTCCCCAGAATCGACGACTTGTTCGACCAGTTACAAGGTTCTAGTTTTTATTCCAAGATTGATTTAAGATCCGGTTACCATCAACTTAAAGTTCGGGAAGAGGATATCCCGAAGACGGCATTTAGAACACGCTATGGTCATTATGAGTTTCAAGTAATGCCTTTCGGATTAACCAACACACCTGCGGTATTTATGGATCTCATGAATAGGGTGTGCAAACCGTATCTCGATAAGTTTGTGATTGTATTCATTGACGACATCTTGATTTATTCCAAGAGTAAGGAAGATCACGAAGAACATCTCAGAACAATCCTGGAACTACTCAAGAAGGAGCAATTGTATGCCAAATTTTCAAAGTGTGATTTTTGGATACGAAGAGTGCAATTTCTTGGCCATGTCATTGATAGCCAAGGATTACAAGTCGACCCGGCGAAGATCGAGGCAGTTAAGGATTGGGCTACGCCCAAGTCTCCTACGGAAATTCGTCAATTCCTAGGACTTGTTGGATATTACAGAAGATTTATTGAAGGGTTTTCTAAGATAGCGAAGTCGTTGACAAAGCTGACACAAAAGAATGAAAAGTACGAGTGGGGAGAAAAACAAGAGTCCGCATTTCAATTATTGAAACAAAAGCTTTGTAGCGCACCGATTTTGTCACTACCTGAAGGTATTGAGAACTTTGTGGTATATTGCGATGCTTCGCATCAAGGACTTGGAGCGGTGCTAATGCAAAACGAGAAGGTGATAGCTTATGCATCTAGACAGCTTAAGATACACGAGAAGAATTACACTACGCACGACTTGGAGTTGGGTGCGGTAGTTTTTGCACTCAAGATTTGGAGACACTACCTTTATGGTACCAAGTGCGTAATTTTTACCGACCACAAGAGCTTACAGCATATACTTGATCAGAAGGAACTCAACATGAGACAACGTTGTTGGCTAGAGTTGTTGAGTGATTACGATTGTGAAATCCGATATCACCCAGGAAAAACAAATGCTGTAGCAGATGCACTTAGCCGAAAAGAACGACTCAAACCTTTGAGAGTTAGGTCATTGGGAATGACTATCATTTCGCCACTACCATCAAAAATTCTAGAAGCTCAGATTGAGGCTCTCAAGGAAGAAAACCGACCACACGAGAAAATTTATGGTATGCCAGAAAGCGAAAATGGCTTTGTAAAGAGATCAGATAGAGTGTTATGCTTCAAGGACCGAAGTTGGATACCACTCTATGGTGGAGTACGAGAATTGATTATGCATGAATCACACAAGTCGAAGTACTCTATTCATCCAGGTTCTGATAAGATGTATCAGGATCTCAAAAAGCTTTATTGGTGGCCGAACATGAAAGCGGAAATAGCTACGTATGTCAGCAAATGTCTTACTTGTGCTAAAGTGAAAGCCGAGTACCAGAAACCGTCAGGGTTACTTCAACAACCAGAGATTCCACAATGGAAGTGGGAACGTATTACTATGGACTTTGTCACTAAACTTCCTAAGACGTCAGGAGGTTACGATGCTATTTGGGTAATTGTTGATCGTCTTACCAAATCAGCTCATTTCATACCCATTAGAGAGACTTATTCCTTGGAACAACTTGCTAGACTATATGTCAAGGAAATAGTCTCAAGATACGGTGCACCAGTTTCCATCATTTCCGACAGAGATAGTCGTTTTACTTCAAACTTTTGGCGGTCATTGCAAGATTCTTTTGGATCCAAGTTAGACATGAGCACTGCTTACCATCCTCAGACCGATGGTCAGAGTGAGAGAACTATTCAGACACTTGAGGACATGCTGCGAGCATGTGTGATTGACTTTGGAAATGGTTGGGCTAACCATTTGTCGTTGATCGAGTTTTCCTACAACAACAGTTATCATTCGAGCATTAAAGCAGCACCATTCGAAGCACTTTATGGTCGTAAGTGTCGATCTCCAGTTTGTTGGGCCGAAGTCGGTGAAGTATAATGTACTGGCCCGGAGATGGTTCAAGAAACAACAGAAAAGATAATTCAGATTCGAGAGAGACTTGAAACTGCTAGAAGTCGACAGAAAAGCTACGCAGATGTTCGACGCAAACCATTGGAATTTCAGGTCGGAGACAAAGTCATGTTGAAAGTCTCGCCTTGGAAGGGCGTGATACGATTTGGAAAATGCGGGAAGTTGAACCCGAGATACATTGGTCCGTTTAAGATACTGGAAAGGATTGGTCCAGTAGCTTACAAACTTGAACTTCCGTCAGAACTTAGTAACGTACACAACACGTTTCATGTTTCGAACCTCAAGAAATGTCTTTCGGACGAGTCTGCCATTATACCATTAGAAGAAATACAACTCGATGACAAGCTTAACTTTGTGGAAGAACCAGTTGAAATAATGGACCGCGAGATCAAACAGTTGAAACAAAGTTGAATTCCGATCGTGAAGGTTCGCTGGAATTCTCAAAGAGGACCCGAGTTTACTTGGGAACGAGAAGACCAAATGCGACGCAAGTATCCACAACTTTTCACCAAGCCAATTGCCGAGACCAACACTAACTGAATTCAGGGACTGAATTCCTTTTTGGATGGGCGACTATCACACCTCACAATTTCAGGTCATTTTTCCAAACTTCGACATTCTACTATTCACAAATTACTATTCATCGATCACTATTCATCATTTTACTATTCATCATTTTTTAGGTCAATTTGACATTCCGAGAAACATTCAAAAATTTTACTATTCACTTGACACTATTCATTTCCGAGAGGAAACCACTATTCACGTGCATTACTCATGTCGTCGTAAATTTAGTTTACGAGTGTTCAAATTCGCGTAACCATATTGGTTCAGGAGCGAATTCATGCATTATTATCAGGGACATTTCATACGGACTAGAAATAGTCTGCATATCATCATTAGGGCACTTGCATACTATTCCACTCGTAGGATAATTAAATTAATACTTTTGGTACAATTAACGATTTACGTATGTTTATTTTAAATAAACACTAATACGCGAATTATAAATGTGACTAACATGTCCGACACTCCCGACTATTATCCCAATATATTTTTATATTCATTTTAATATATAAAAGTTATAATATTAAATTACCCGGTATTTTGGAAATTTATTTATTACGTATCGTACGTCTAATTTAATTACAACGGTTTTCATAAAAATTAAACAATAATCACCCGAACTCTCTGTACTTGTACCCGACATATTTTTACAATTTTTACGACTTTAATATGTCCCGAATAACTTCAATAAAATTTATTTCTAACAAACCCGGTACCCGATAAAACCTAAAACTAACACAACATCATATTACCACTAGCTTTTTAAATAAAACCCAAGACATCCCCCCCCCCTTTCCCTCCTTTTTGCGCCGGCCAAACCCCCCCCCCCCCCCCCCCCCTTTGGTTCTCATGAGCCTAATTCACCAACTCACTTAAATGCTCACCAAACTTTTGTCTCCTAAGTATATATTAATCCCTTTTTACCTCATTTCAATCTCATAACAATACTAGTTCAAGAAAACTTTTTCTCTCATTTTCTCCATGGTATAATCGACCTAGGGTGATCAAGAAGCAAGAACAACAATTTTTCCAAGATCTAGGTGTAAACTTGTTCACTTAGTCATCCTTGTTGGAGTTTTGAAATAGAAACTCAAGGATTAGTAGGTTTTTCATCATCTAAACTCCCTAAACCTTCAAGTAAGTTAACAAACTCATTTTTATAATTTTTACAAGTTATTACTATGGTTATATACTTTTCTTACAAGAACTCATGCATATAATGATTTATACCACTCTATTTTGTACATATTTAACTTTGAGCCCTAGAAATGAAAACATGAGAAACCCTTGTTAGACCTAGTGGATTGATGATGTTTAAGGACCCATGACACCCTAAGAAGGTGTATGGTAGGATTAGACTAGCTTTGTGGTGATTGAAAGTGGTTTGATTGAAGATGGAACTAGATTAGAACCCTAGAAATGATTTTTGAAACAATAGAAATATCTACTGTCCCTATTTTTGATTCGTGGGAAAATCAGTAGATAGTGGTTAAGTTTTGACCAAAGATTTAGAAAATACTTTCAAAAACGAAACTTTAGGCGAAAGAATGGATTAAAACGAGCTTATAACGAAGGAGTTATGATTTTTGCAAATTTAACGACGAAAACTATTTTTATAAAAACTGCATGCTGTTTGGCAGTTTTCGACGGACAAAAAGAGGTGTTAAACGTAACCTAGAGGAGCCGAGTTATCAAAAATATATTAGTATATACAAAAACGAATCCGTGGATATAAAGAACAAGGAAAATGAGCTTAAAACGACCAAGTTATACCCGTTTTAACATCGTCAAACTATATATATATATATATATATATATATATATATATATATATATATATATATATATATATATATATGGACACAAATAAAAATAATAACTTACGCACTAAATGGTATATTTTCTAGAAATGTTACTAAGGACTATATTCTTAACAAATGAATACGTATGACCCAAGAGAATATTTATACGACTTAACGACGTTATTTTAAGGTTTTCGATACAAGGAATTTAACGCTAACATTTTCATACGAGATAATACAACAAGTTATATACTTCTATATATGGACTTATTTTTCCTAATTATGGAAACTATTTTACTATGACGATAACTAGTATTTCCAAATTACGAGTGGTATGGGTATCATGTGCATGTGCATTCATTTCATTACGGCTTGATCTTAATTAGATCGCGATTATTCATTTAGGTTGCGGCTAGTGTTCGCGCCTCATTGTCCCGACTACTTTTGCATCATTGTACCATCGTTGTACCATCCTTTCGAGGTGAGTCTTCATAGCCCCGTTTTAATTACTTATTTGATTTCAAATCCCACGGGGGAGAATACATTGCACAATTATTTTTGTACATGCCCAAGTATTACAAATTCCATACATTGCTTAAGTTGTCTTACTACCAAGTTAAGTCCCCTTATATATCATGGACCGTTAATTATATTGCCAAGCGAGAGTGAGTGGATAGATCTATCGAGGGTGACGCCTCCATTCGTGCTTGGGTTGCTCCAACGGGACGAATGCATTTCATGTCTTAACAAACTGAGTGTCTGGTAAACACTCTGGTGGGGCCATTACAAAGTCTAGCTTCGGGGTCATGAGCTTAAGAGCCAATGTAGCATTTTTGACATTCTTGTTGGTTTACTTTATACTTGTGGTTTATGTACATACGATTTACTTACAAACCTATGATTATTCACCAACTTTATGTTGACCGTTTTCGCAATGTATTTCTCAGGTAACTAAGGCATATTCTCATGGCATGCATGGAGTCACTTTGTGTATCAAGGATGACGCGTCTCTTTTTGGATTTCATGCACTTATGAACTATCGTTTGATTGTACTAAATTATTTCCTTAAACCTTTTCCAACTTTTGGGACCTATGTTTTATAACTCTGAATATTTTGAATGAATCAAACGATGTATTTTACGACACTTTAGGTCGTTCAATATATCCTGGTTTGTGTGCTATGACCGTTACACCCTCAGGCATTCCATTCCGCTGCCATTCAGGTATTTTGGGGGTGTGACACCTTCAGCATGAACAGAAGGTTTGCCACAGTTGGCTATCTTTAAGATAGGCTGGGATCTTCCCTGGCTATCCCAAGCTATCAGCAATTCACTAGAATTTCAACTAGACTTCCACAGTTGACTTGATTTGACTAACTAGATAATGAACCAGAGCACTGAATTCTATTTACAAAAGCTTTTCAAAGCTTATATGAGAAGTAAGTATCTACAAACAAGCTTAACTAAAATTTGGAAACTTTTCTTATCTGATTTTCTCAAAACTATTTAAATGAAACAGTATTAACTTGAAAACAAAGAAATATGAACTGATTTAAACTATTTGAAACAGAAGTAAAAGCTATTTAATAACTAATAACATTCAATAAGCAGTAATGAAAAAGTAAAAGCTGATTTGTATTAATAAAAGGAGATTACAATTTGAAATTAAAGTAAACAACAATTCTGGAATAAAGTTGGCAGAGTTTTGCTACTCAAAACTCCGCACCTAATAAGCTAATACAAGCATCTATATATAGGAGTGGTGAGGTGAGGGTTCACGGATGGCCAAGCTGGCAATCCGTGTGACTTGTGCTTCTTTGAAGCTTCTCAATGCCGTACGATTAACTCCCAATGATTACCCACTCATATCAGCCCTTAGATTAAGTTTTGTGACGTGTTGTATCCAATGGTAGACTGCCACGTACTCAATATGTGCTTCTTTTGCTTCCTAACACGCTCCTGACAAGTCTGACATCCTTCTAGAAGCAATCAATTGTACGATTCTACCCTTACTCTTTGTAATTTGACGGGTTGGTAACTTAGGGTTCTTAGTGTGAATAGTAACTGGGTGAATTGGGGAGAAAGGGGCGGGTATATTTATTTTACTATTATTTGATCTCGTTGACCTTGGATATTGACCATTTGACCAGGTTATGGGGTGGGCTTGGGATGGTTGGGCTTTGGGCTTTAGTTATTAATATTAGATTTGGTTATAGGCTTAATATTGTGTGGATTTTTCAGATTTGAAACTTTATAACAAATAAGGACCAAAAGTGTAAAACTTTGAAACTTCAAGGTTGCTTCTTTCATAATTCCACATTATATTCCAAAGGATGATTATGTGATAATCTGATTTTCAAAGGACCATAGATGTCATGATATGATAAGTATCTTCCAAGGACTAAAATTGCCAAAGTCTGAATCTTGGAGGACCAATTCTGATACTTTCATGAATCTTCTTTCAAGGATTAAAACTGACATTCCTTAAAACTCTGAGGACTCCTACGGCTCTGAATTGACTTTCATTGACTGACTGCACATGCATCTACTCTCGTGCTCGTTTTTGCTTGTTTCTGATTGTTTTTCGTCTTTTAACGAGATATCCGTACCTACACATTCACAAACACAAAATACACAATTCTTTGGCATTTGTTAGAATAATTAGTCTATTTGGGTTGGTATTTGGCCATGAAAAAGTATGTGAATTAACACATACCAGTGTTAGATCAATGCAAATTTAATTCCTAAAAGTATTTTTAAATGAAAGTAGACTCAATTACGTTTAAAATGATAGGTGGCACGATTCCTACGGACTTACTGTTGATTTTATACGAATTTTTGAAAATTACCAAATTCTAAAAAACATACGAAGGTACCATTAAATTTAGCGGTACCGTCTGTATTTAGTGGTACCGTTTGTTTTATTTAACGGTATCGTGACCTGTTATGACAGTTTTGTTCAAAGCCAATTTTTTTCATTGCAAACAAGTATCGACCCAACGAAAAGATGTAAAACTTAATAAACTAGATACCGAACATATAAAATGCTCCTTTCAAAGTTCTATAGACATGCTCGGACATTTACAAACTCTATTCTTTTATTGATTTAAGAAAACCTTCAAGCTAGTATGACAAAGTAAACTTAACAACAAAGCTTGTAAGTATTAAGCAACTAAATACTTTTCATATTTTATCCCTCTTCATGGGTAATTTGATACATGGATCGTACTCAATTTTAAAAACCATTTGTTTTAAAAATTTGAGCGACGTGGCTGTGGTACCAGTTGTGAAAAACGTAGAGGGGGTGAATACGTTTCCATTTAAAAACCTAAAAACCTTTATATCAAACACCCGATCAAGTGTGACATAATATGAAAAGTGTCAACACTAGTCTTACAAGAACTAGAGATAATATAAAGCAACAAGTAAGACATGTCACATTAATACAAAGTTAGACACATTAGTAATAGCATCCCATGATACAAACACAACTAACATGATATAAGCAACAAACCACACAAATATAAATGCAATGCAAAGTATAAATGTAAAGCCATAAATGCAAGAATAAACTTAAAGAGATAAGTAAAGAAAGCACAAACCCGAACACGGCAATTTATAGTGGTTCG
Organism: Artemisia argyi; assembly: GCA_030686995.1. Taxonomy (NCBI): domain Eukaryota; kingdom Viridiplantae; phylum Streptophyta; class Magnoliopsida; order Asterales; family Asteraceae; genus Artemisia; species Artemisia argyi. The sequence goes on from JARVZY010005952.1 coordinate 12,440, forward strand.
GTCACGAAGCATCTCACGATCTACCCGATCCTCACGATCTACTAATCTTAGCTAGTACCAATCTATCACGATCTACCCGATCCTCACAAATCACACAAGCTACATGATCTACACCCGATCTACTCACGATCTACCCGATCCTTACTAATCACACAATCAACACAACGTACACGATCTACGCGATCTACCCTTGATCTACTTGATCAACACACAAGCTCACTAGCTACAAGAGATCTCCAAGATCTCAACAAGATCACAATGATCCACACTCACACACTAAACAAAAGATAATGACTACTTGATGTATATCAAGATACAACAAGCTTACAACAAGTAATGCAAGTGCACTACTCAATGACTCTAACACTTTGTATCTTCTTGATACTTTGTGTTCTTCTCTTGGACTAGAAGTGGAAAGAAGGTGATCACTTGAATGGATGATTGGATCACTCTTAAAACAAACTAAGACTCTCTAAATCAAAGAAAGTGATCTAAATAAGAAGGGACTAGACCAGAAAAAATTGACTAGAAAAATCAAGTGGGAAGTGTAAAATGGTCTACTATTTATAGGCAAAGAGAAAAATAGCCATTACATAGGGACGGTACCACTAATTGTCAGACGTACCATTAAATTTAGTGGTACCGTCGGTACCAAAAACGGTCATCTTTTTGTTTTTAGTGAGGAAGGTTTATTTGGGGATGTTTGGAGCTATTTTGGGAGGAAAAATAGCTATTGGGATTTTTGAAATAATTTTCCTAAATAAAACATTTCTTTATAATCCAAAAATAATTTGTAAAATGTATTTTTGAAAACATGTTTTGTCACACTTATAAAAATGTGAAGTTTAGAACAAAAAAGTTATTTCTTTGATCATCCATCAAGTATTAAATTTGTTTATTCATACCTTGAGTGATTTACGTCGGGATAGAAATCAACGACTCCGTTGAAGCATACTTGAGACATCGAGAGATGTTTATGCGTTGATGATTTGTGTTTACAAGTATGTTTGTCATTATTAAAACCGAAGAAACCGTTTAGTTTAAATATCCTAATATTTGCACTAACAGACTTATTTTAAATTAGGATTAACGATGTGTATTTGGTACAAGTTTAGGGACGATCAGTGTATTTTTGTCTAAAAAAATGAATTATTAGTCAAAGTTCAGAAAATAAGTGGTTGAGAAGGAATATCACAAGTGTCGAGATGAAAAATAGTGAAATCTATTTCGAAACCTAAACAAGCCATTAAGAGAGGCACTTTATTTTGCATACTCTAATTTTGGTGCATACCAATGGATAAATCCTCACCATCCATCTAGTTTGATCTAATGGTGGGGATTAACCTAAGATTAAATGGGAAACATAAGTCCATGTTTTTTTTCCTTGTCTTTTTATCTTTTTTATTATTCATCTTTTTCCTTTCTTTCTTTCTTTTTTTTTTCTTTCTTTTTTTTTTGCGTCTTTTTTTTCACGCTTTTATAGGTTTTTTGTTTCTTTTTTTTTTGTTCTTTTTTTTTTGTTTCTTTTTTCTTGGTGTCATTTTTTTACACGCTTCTTTTTTTGTTTTTTCATTTCTTTTTTCTTTTTTTTTTGTTATAATTCACGTTTTTTCCTAATAAAAGTTTTTTTTTGCTTTCATACATTTTCGTTGGTTTTCGTCCGTTTTCATACGTTTTTGTCTGTTCTCGCCCGTTTTTATATATTTTCGCCCGTTTTCTTACGTTTTCGTCCGTTTTCATTCGTTTTGTCCGTTTTCATCCGCTTTCTTACGTTTTCGCCCGTTAACGTCTGTTTTCATACGTTTTCATATGTTTTCGTACATTTTCGTTCATTTTCATACGTTTTCGTCCGTTTTCATACGTTTTCGTTCGTTTTAATACATTTTCGACCATTTTCTTTCGTTTTCGTCCATTTCTAATACGTCTTCCTCCGTTTTCGGACGTGTTTTTACGCATTCATACGTTTTCGTCCGCTTTCATACATATTCGCCCATTTTCTTATGTTTTCATACGTTTTCGTCCGTTTTCATCCATTTTCTTTCGTTTTCGTCCATTTTTCAAACGTTTTTGTCCTTTTCATACATGTTTTTACGCTTTCATACGTTTTCTTCCATTTTCATACATTTTCGTTCGTTTTCTTACGTTTTCGTTCATTTTTTCATTCATTTTCGTCCATTTTTAAATGTTTTTGGCAATTTTCATATGTTTCTAAATGTCACAAGTAATATTCTGAATATCATAAATTATATTCTGAATATCACAAGTGATATTCTGTGATATTCAGAATATCACAATTGATGTTCTGTGATATTGAGAATATCGCAAGTGATATTCTGAATATCACAAGCGATATTCTGAATATCACAAGCGATATTCTGTGATATGCAAAATATCACAAGTGATACTATGAGTACCACAATGATATTCTGGATATCATAAGTAATATTTTGTGATATTCAGAGTATCACAAGTGATATTCTGAATATCATAAGTGATTTTCTGAATTTGACAAGTGATATTGAACAAATGTTTTGTAACATGAAAATCACATGTGATATTCAGAAAATCACAAATGATAGATATTCAGAAAATCACAATTGATATTTTGAATATCACCATTGATATTCAGAAAAACACAAGTGAAATTCTGAATATCAATTGTGATATTCAGAAACGTTTCGTCCATTTTCATCCGTAATCTTTCGTTTTCCATCCATTTTTCATACGTTTTTGTCCGTTTTCATACGTGTTTTTACGCTTTTATACGTTTTTGTCTGTTTACATAGGTATTCGTCCGTTTTCTTACATTTTCGTCCATTTTCTTACGTTTCTGAATATCACAAGTGATATTCAGTGGTTCTAGAATATCACTTGTGATTTTCTGAATATCACTTGTGATATTATGAATAGCACTTGTGATTTTCTTATGTTTTCGTCTGTTTTCATACTTTGTCCATTTTCATACGTATTAGTCCATTTTATTTACGTTTTCGTCCGTTTTTATACGTTTCCGAATATCACAAATGATATTCAGAATATCACTTGTGTTTTTATGAATATCAATGGTGATATTCTAAATATCACTTGTGATTTTCATGTTACAAAACATTTGTTGAAAATCACTTGTCAAATTCAGAAGATCACTTATGATATTCAGAATATCACTTGTGATACTTTGAATATCACAGAATATTACTTATAATATCCAGAATATCATTTGTGGTACTCATAGTATCTCTTGTGATATTCTTCATATCACAGAAAATCACTTGTGATATTCAGAATATCACTTGTGATATTCAGAATATCACTTGTGATATTCTGAATATCACTTGTGATATGATATCACGGAAATATCACTTGTGATTTTCAGAATATAACTTGTGATATTTCGAATATCAATTGTGATATTCAGAAAATCACAGTGATTTTAGTGATTTTCTTATGTTTTCGTCCGTTTTCATACTTCGTCCGTTTTCATACGTATTAGTCCATTTTTTTACGTTTTTGTCCGTTTTTATACGTTTCCGAATTTCACAAATGATATTCAGAATATCACTTGTGTTTTTCTGAATATCAATGGTGAAATTCCAAATATCACTTGTGATTTTCTGAATATCAGTTATGATTTTCATGTTACAAAATATTTGTTAATAATCACTTGTCAAATTGAGAAAATCACTTATGATATTCAGAATATCACTTGTGATACTTTGTATATCACATAATATTACTTATAATATCCAGAATATCATTTTGTGGTACTCATAGTAATACTTGTGATATTCTCCATATCACAAAAAATCACTTGTGATTATAGATGGAACTTGAACATTTATTTCTTTTTTTGGGGGGGGGGGGGGGGGGGGAGGGGGCGAATTTATTTTGGGGGGGCCGAATCGGAGATTTGTTTGTAACCACAACTAAATTACCCCTAAAACCTATAATTTTTACACTAGGCGCCGCAAAGTTTGGGGGAGCCGGGGCCCTCTCCGGTCCCTTAATAGTTCCGTCCATGCTTGTGATATTCAGAATATCACTTGTGATATTCAGAATATCACTTGTGTTCTTCTGAATATCAATGGTGAAATTCTAAATATCACTTGTGATTTTCTGAATATCTATCACTTGTGATTTTCTGAATATCACTTGTGATTTTCATGTTAAAAAAACATTTGTTGAAAATCACTTGTCAAATTCAGAAAATCACTTATAATATTCAGAATATCACTTGTGCTACTTTGAATATCACAGAATATTACTTATAATATCCAGAATATCATTTGGGGTACTTATAGTATCACTTGTGACATTCTCCATATCACATAAAATCACTTGTGATATTCTGAATATCACTTGTGATATTCAGAATATAACCTGTGATATTTAGAATATCACAGAATATCACTTGTGATATTCAGAATATAATTTGTGATAATCAGAATATCACTTGTGATATTTAGAAACATATAAACGTCTGAAAATTGTCAAAAACATTTATAAACGAACAAAAATGAATGAAAAAACGGACAAAAACGTAAAAAAACGAACGAAAATGTGTAAAAACGAAAGAAAACATATGAAAGAGTAAAAACATGTATGAAAAGGACAAAAACGTTTGAAAAATGAACGAAAACGAAAGAAAACGGATGAAAACGAACGAAAACGTATGAAAACGAACAAAAACGTAAGAAAACGGACTAATCTGTATGAAAACGAACAAAAACATATGAAAGCGTAAAAACACGTCTGAAAATGAACGAAGACGTATGAAAAATGGAGGAAAACGAAAGAAAACGGACGAAAATGTATTAAGACGAACGAAAACGTATGAAAACTGACGAAAACGAACGAAAATGTAAGAAAACATATGAAAACGTATGAAAATAAACGTTAACGGGCGAAAACGTAAGAAAGCGGACGAAAACGTATGAAAACGGACAATAACGTATGAAAACGGACGAAAACCTAAGAAAACGGGCGAAAATATATGAAAACGGGCGAAAACGTACGAAAACAAACAAAAACGTATGAAAGCGTATGAAAATAGACAAAAATATATGAAAGCGAAAAAAAACGTTTATTAGGAGAAAAAAAACGTGAATTAGAACGCAAAAAAAAAAAGAAAAAAAAAAGAAGCGTGTAAAAAAAAGAAAAAAAGAAGCGTGTAAAAAAAAGACACCAAAAGAAACAAAAAAAAAAAAAAAAAAAAAAAAAAAAACAACAACAACAAAAACTATGTAGCGTGAAAAAAAAGGCACAAAAAAAAAGAAAAAAAAAAGAAATAAGGAAAGAAAAAAAAGAATAATAAAAAGACAAAAAAAAAAAAAAAAAAAAAAAAAAAAAAAAAAAAAAACATGGAGTGATGTTTCCCCATTTAAATCTTAGGTTAATCCCCACCATTAGATCAAACTAGATGGATGGTGGAGATTTGTCTATTGATATGTACCAAAATAAGAGTATGCATTTGAATTTTCCTCGCCATTAAGAATGGTTGAAACTGAATATTTGAGTGTGACTACTAAATCGATTTCAAAACCTAAACATGTCAATGCTTTAACCAAATGCATGTTTTAAACACAAACCAATATACCAAACGGGCTCATAGTTTTTCTCGCCGCAAAATTTTCTTCTCTTAGGGCATCCACTATGGTTAAAATTTATAAAGCTTTATAAGTGTTCCATGTCATCAAATATCAATAAATTATAAACCTTTTGAGTTTATAAACCTATTCTCACTATGATAAAAATGTGTTAAAACTTTATAAATGCTTCACATTACACATGCATTAATTGTGTTGAGTTTTTGAAGAGGTCTAAGAATTAGGACCTTTTCATGCCACCTAGATTTTTTACTATAGTTGAAACAAGATATAAACCTTTTCAAGTTTCTTAAACCTATTCATGCACCTCTTATAGCGGATGCTTTATGGAACTTTGCTCAAACTTTTATTTGCATCGGCCCAATCCATCTAAAAAGTTTTCTTAATGAAGAAAACCTGTTAAAAAAGAAAGAAAAGATCGACCTTCATCTACCCTCCACACAGTCACTCTCCTCATACTTTGATCATCATTTTAATTCTGAATCTGGTAACCAATAACAACCCTAACTTCAATTTTTACATCACTTTGTTATTCTAATCTTCTGATTATGTGAGTTTGAATGCTGATTTTTGCTGTCTTGTTATGATATAGTAGTCTTTAGCTGCTTAACATTTGCTAATCGCTGCATTGTTTTTGTCTTATTGATAAATAAGTTGTTTTTGCAGTAGCTTTTTTGCTTGGGTAAATGGTTTTCATTTTGCTCCTTAAGATAAACTATTTTTTGTGTGGACAACATTTGTGAAGGGTATTATTTTTTTGCTCCAAGGAATCGCAACTGATTACGATTTCAAGTTACACTAGACAAAAAGTTATTATGATTAATGTACAATTGTCTAACAAAAAGTGACTATGGCTTGACCATCTTATATAGATAAACATACAATTAGTTGTGGTAAGAAACTTGATTATTTTAAGTGGCCACGCCAACCTCGTGAAAAGGGAGGGCTTTCTGTGTGGCGGTGGGTTCAAACCCCGTGGATTAGTCGGCCAAAAGGTCAGAAATCATGGTTAACAAAAAAAAAAAAAAAAAACCCTTGATTATTCAGATAAATGTGCAATTGTCTAACAATGGGAAACTTTAAACACCGAATTATTTGATTATAATCACTTTGAAAATGCACATCGGGACACCCATATCTTGTTGTTATGAATTCTTATTTTAGATACTCCGTAATTGATAACAAATTTGATAATCTGTTTGCCTTCAAAAAGCTGAAATCTTTATCTTTTATTTTACTCTTTTTCAATCTAGGCATGTAAAATATTCCACATAATCCAATTTGCAGTATGTAGAATGACCCTCTTGATTACCTTACTCAAATATTACTCTATCCGAAAATGAAAGGGAGTGTTAATATGGCAATCAGAAAAAAGCAACAAATGTGTTTTAATATTTACTATGTTATCTTATGCAGATTTCTTTGGTTTTCAAGTTGTGTATTATTTAGACTTCTTCATACGGATATGGGAACAAAGAATATTATTTTGAACGCTTTAAAAAAGTATATCGCAATTGGGCTTGTGGGCATCACTGTAACAGACCGTTATGCTGGAGTATGTCCCGTTCGAGGATCATCAATGTCTCCAACATTTAATCCTTCTTTAGGATCATGTACAGGTAGCTTTCGTAGAGCAAAAAATATCTATGTAGTGTACGTGAATTGTGATGTTCGTGTGGCCCGTTAATGGATAATTTGGATGCAGATGATTATGTTTTCTTAGAGAAATTTTGCCTTGACAAATATAGATTCTCACATGGCGATGTAGTTATTTTCAGGTATGCAAAATTGTCATTATTTAGACACTTTCATAAATTGTATTCTTGGAGATGCTAGATATCTAGCATGTTTTATCTTCGATATGTTTCATAATAAAAAAGAGCACCAGCTAAATAAAAAGTTAATGTAATACATAGTTGACGTTAAGAAGTGCAAGATGTGCAACAATTGGTGTTGGTGCACCTTGTCACACTGGTTCAGATGAGTTTTTTTATTTGTAATGTCTGTAAAGCCCAATGTTATTTGCAGTGAGCTACGGTAACCACTCTTGAAGATTTTAAAGATTCTATTATGCTTTTTGACAATACGCTGAGGTCAAATATATCTCCGCTAAACTTAAAAAGCTAATTAAATACAGTTTTATTGCATTTTCTGTATAAACCATCATTTTTTGGTATTCGATTGAAAATTCCAGTATGTATAATGATTGTGATATAGTCCCTATCATTTTGCAGCTCCCCAACTAGTTACAGCGAGAGATCCTTGAAAAGAATAGTCGCGATGGAAGGTGACTATATCAGTAACGTGAATGGTGCTATAAAGGTTCCAGAAGGACATTGCTGGGTTGAGGGAGACAATTCAGCTTCTAGTGTTGATTCGAGATCATTTGGTGCGGTATGTGATCTCTATTCTAAATTCTGACACTTTTTTAATCAATATCGCCATACTTCATAATGCTACAATTCTTTAGCTATAAATGCAGTAGGATTAGAGGGGACTTTTTATTGATAATGGGTTAGAGTGATGAATTAAAAAAAATTAAAGCTAGAAATTGGACCTGTCGAATGGATTAAAATCGGCCACATATATCTTACAACCTTCTGAACTGTTTTACTAAAAATGAAGCTAGAACATTGTGGAGTAATACATATTGAGATTAGAGAAATGGACGTATAGTGTGGGCTGGTCAACCCAACCGGTTTGACCCATTACCAATCGGCTCACCAATCAATTTCCCAACTTAACGGGATATTGGATGGTTGATGTTTGTAGATGTCTTTCCAGTTTCAGCCTGTAATAGTTTCTTTAAAGGAGTGATTAGTATTTTAAACCATTGACCATGAATCAACCTATGCATAAAAAAGACTTCAGGTTGGCAGAAAGTAATGAATATAAGTATATAAGACGCTGGTACAGTTCCATTTAGCTGTCTCTGCTGACCATAGTGCTCCCTTTGCTATTTTTGGTTATTTCAAACTGATATTATTGCATTTTGACACTGGCTTGGAATGCTAACGATACATTTTTAAAAATCTCAACATCCTGAACAAGTTTCTTGGCCAAAACCAGTGCTTTGACTTTCTAGACCGAATCTTTTCTCGTTCCGAAACTGGACCGGGCTACTACTGAATCTTTTCTCGTTCCGAAACTAGACCAGGCAACTGGGCAACTTGAACTACCCAACCATGTGTCACCATGTGTCCGACATTATTTTACCAAAGTAGACCAGTTGCCCAATTGTTATACCGATTTAGACCAGTTGCCATATGACTCATCACCTCGTAATCAGTAAAAGTCACACTTGTCACTTGCTGGTTGTAGTTGCCCAATTGTACAGGTTGCCCTAGTCTAGTTTCGGAACGAGAAAAGATTCGGTCTAGAAAGTGAAAGCACAAAGGCAACTGGGGTATTTAGGGAATTATCCCACTAAACCTAGATGGTTAGGCTTGTAGAAGACTAAGGGCCTTTCTAGAAATTCCGAACTGTAAACGGGGTGAATATGCAAAGTTTATCACATCTAGGAAATAGGAGTATATAGTTTGATCTAATCTTAATTCCAACATGTACCACCATTTCCAAAATATGGAAGATGCTAATTGTTATAAGACCCATTTGTGTTGGATACCCTACCCTTGAATTGTTACCTTGAGATTAGATGTGGCAATTTAGAGTCAGACATTGATGTGGGTTGATTTGGATCAAGTGGGATAACATAGAAAATTTAACTAATAATGAAATGGCTCAAATTGGCTAAAAGTCACCCTAAATGTATTCTTATGCTTAAACTTATACCTTAATGTATTGGTAAGACTTTAAAAATAGTAAGTTTATCCATTCAGTATCTATTAAGTTATAATTAATGTTTGTACCCCAAGGGACCAACCTATCCGGTTGGCGACCGCTAGTAACTGTAGAATTGATGTCAAACGAAAACTTTTGTTGGTTGTTGACCAACGGAAAGAAATGGGATTGTGTCAACTTCATTCTTGTGTGAGCAGTAATTCAAACATGGAGGAAATAAGATCTGGGTAGGCTCTAATTGTGGACATTGTTACAAGTTTTTCATAGCAGCTTACGTCTAATCAGTAGGAATCAGTGACAGTGACAGTTACTGTTACATCCTTTTCATCGAAGAGTGAAACAACTTAAAATCCTTAATACAAAGATTGAATAAGAGGTAGATGACCTATAAAGTATGATTAGAAATATCAAACTACTTAAGTAGACAGTTCTCACTTTATTATTTTGTATTTAACATAATGAAATGCCTGATTGTAAATATTAATTAGAGTGCATGCCACAAAGAAGGTTCACCGCTAAGAATTAGAGATTATATAGGGGCGTAAATGCTGAACTACATAAACTGCTTGCAGAAAATCAGTTAAATACATTAATAAAGTTTTTTTGTGGGGCAGTCCAAAAAATGGTAGCGAGACGAGGAAGTCTAAGTGATTGTAATTCAAGAAGTTGGAATGGAATTAGTAGGAATCAGTGACAGTTACTGTTACATCCTTTTCATCAAAGAGTGAAACAACTTAAAATCCTTAATACAAAGATTGAATAAGAGGTAGATGACCTATAAAGTATGATTAGAAATATCAAACTACTTAATTAGACAGTTCTCACTTTATTATTTTGTATTTAACATAATGAAATGCCTGATTGTAAATATTAATTAGAGTGCATGCCACAAAGAAGGTTCACCGCTAAGAATCAGAGAGTATAGTGAATGCTGAACTACATAAACTGCTTGCGGAAAATCAGTTAAATACATTAATTAAGTTTTTTTGTGGGCAGTCCAAAAAGTGGTAGCGAGCGAGGAAGTCTAAGTGATTGTAATTCAAGAAGTTGGAACGGAATTTCGAACTCATGTATAGAGAATCTGTGCAATTTGAGTATTAAAAAGTAGAGTTCCATTGTAGAAAAAAACTATGTCTGAAATGCTTCTAACTAGTAAATAGGTTTGAAGTCTGAGTAATGTGTATCCAAATGCTTAAACTATCATAAATCACATTTCAAAAAATAAATTAAGTTTAGCAAAAATAAGGAAATACCTTATTTATTTATTTATTTTAGGCAGGCTTCAAACAACAACGACAATAAGTCCGCCTTAGCATCCTTAATAGTTTTACCACAAGTTTGCCTTAGCATCCTACTACCATTCTGTTTGCTTGAACCTTCGTAATCGGCCAACACTAAGACCCATACAGCAATAGCATTGCTGGCCTAATTGCCAGCCGATAAAATATTTCGTTTTACTTGATAATTAGGCACACTTCGGAATTTACCTATTTATGTGTCATCATCATTACAAATGATTGATAAGATTGAGTTAGAGTGATTACAAGTTGTCCGTTGTGCCATGAGGGGCATGCTCAATATTGTATTAGTACTGAAACACATGTAAATTGAATTATAATGATCCTTATATAGGAGGTTGTATGCATTTTGATTACTCTTATGGGTGACTTTCAACCTATTTGACACTAATTTCTTCTTCTTTTTTTTTTTTTTTTTTTTTTTTTTTTTTTTTTTTTTTTTTCTTTAATAAATAAATAAATAATAACTCAACTATTTTGACGCTTTCATCGTAGCTGACCTTTTTGTAGCCTAATTTAAGTTATGACTGGTTAATCTATAACCCATTTAAGTTAATGAAAGCCACATCAACCCAATATGGGACACATCTAGAAAGGGGGTATAGAGGATAATAAAGATGAATTTATAATATCTACTCTGCTACTTGTTGCAAGTTACAAAAATAATATTGTTTGGTTTTCTTGAAGATTCCCTTGGGTTTGATTCACGGAAGGGTTACTCACATCATCTGGCCGCCACAAAGAATCGGAAAAGTTGATAGAAGAATTCCTCAAGATGGACTTTCTTTGTGATACCTGTATGTGTAACATTCATTTTATTGTTTGTTTCCTACCTGCTTCTAGTGAAATACTTAAATAATTCAGTCTTGAAAAAGGCAGTTTCAGCGGGTTTTAATCCCAGAACTTATATCGATAACATCTTCATTGGTTCCTTTTTTGCAGTTATAAAGTCTTCTTGTTTGATTGGTGCAAGAATGATCTTTTGTATGTGCTCATTTTGACATGTACTTAAAAGTTCTCGGCTATTTTGATTTTTGAGTAACAAGAAATCTGGCCAAGAGAAATATTTTGATAATAGGATGTGTAGTTGCTGCATCAGATTATCATTTTAGGAAATGCATTTTTCATGTTAGCTTTTTTTTTTTTTGATCGAATCATGTTAGCTTTTAGAGTTTTAGGTAATGTAACTTTCTTGTATTCTTGTTGTAGGCACGTCACCCAAAAAGCTGACATTATGAAATCTAAACCTGTTGCTCACTCTAGTACGCTGCAGAAACAAGAAGTGAAAGTGTAGTAAATTTTATCAAACCTTAAAATAATTCTAATTTATGAACACTGATATTAAAACGCAACGTAAATCTTAGTGTACATATTGACATTGACAATCAAATGTGCCCCGCCTAGGGGTGTAAACGAGCCGAGACAACTTGCGAGCAACTCGAGATCGACTCGAAAAATACTCGATTCGACTCGATTTTAAACGAGCCGAGACAACTCGCGATCTACTCGACTCGATTACACATTTACACCCCAATATATATATATATATATATATATATATATATATATATATATACACACACACACATACACACACACACACATATATATATATATATATATATATATATATATATATATATATATATATATATATATATATATATATATATATATATATATATATATATGGGTGTAATCGAGCCGAAACTATGCATCATATGAAATACCTAATGCCGCTGGGCCCAAATGAATCATCATTAACTTTTTTTAACTCATCAAGGGGTGTTCATGGGTCGGGTAATAAACCGAAAATTGAACCGAAACGAACAAAAAAAAACCGAATCGAACATATAACCGAACCGAACTTGTTAAAACCGAGCCGAACCGAATTAAAAATTCGGTTTTCGGTTTATGGGTTTGACTATCTGAACCGAAAACTGAATTTATATAAATATATATATATATATTTTTTATATATTTATATTATTTTATATATAAAAAACATCCATTAAAATTTTATACTAATATAAAAAACACTTTTTTATGCTTGAAATATTTTTTTTGCCAAAAATATATATAATTAAATTTAAAAAAAATATAAATAGTGTAATTCAAGTACAAATTTCGGTTTTCGGTTTTGACTCATAACTGAACCGAACTTCGGTTCGGTTTGGTTATAGATATTTTCGGCTCGGTTCGGTTTTCGGTTATGACCAAAAAAATCTTAACCGAACAACTCAAACCGAATAAACCGATTAACCAAAAACCGAACCGATGAACCCCTAAACTCATCTATCATTTTGCCGGATTTGTTATTAGCCCGCTTGGGAGCCCAATAGATAAATGTTGTAATCGGTTGAGGCCCAACTTTTCGTTTCTTTATTATATTGTGGTCAAATACACTGGATAGCTATGACTCATATTTAGGGATGCCAACAGGGCAGGGAATGTCGGGGATTGTACTTCCCGTCCCCATCCCCATTTTACATTTCATCCCATCCCCGTCCCCATCAGGAAATTGCTTTACATCCCCATCCCCAATGGGGATCGAGGATCCCCGCGAGGATTCGAGGATTCTCTACCCTTATGAAATAACATAAAAATTCTACCAACTTGTAAAAAATATAAAGAATTTTGACTTATAAAGTTCCTCAACAAATGTACATCACACATAGTTATATTAATTACAATTTCACTTCACTTTAAATCATTGTTACATCAAATATAACATAAAAACAATGTGTATCATGTGTGTATTCAGACAAATAGTTAAGTAATATATAATTGGTACTTATACTTCTAAATCTAAATGTGTTTGATCCTATAAATATCACATATACATATAAACATACATGTCGATACTCATAAAAATATGCACATGTACATATACAAGTTAATCGAGTATGGATAAAACATATAAATTTTTAATAATTATACACTAGAAAGATTGGGGTCGGGGCCGGGTTCGGAGATTTATGTTATCCCCGTCTCCGCCTCATCCCCGGTTTAATATTTTAGGGGATTCCCCATCCCCGTCCCCATCCCGGTCAACTCAGAGATTCCCCAATCAAATCGGGTTTGAGGATCGGGTCACCATTAGTACGGATTTTTTTTCCATCCCTACTCATATTCTATACTTCTGGAGACATTCCATCATCTTCAATATGATACAGCTTTAGCATCAGGTAGGGTTTGGTTTTAGTTTTTATCTCTCGGGTTTTGCATACTTTAGATGTATATGTTGTTAGTTTTTCTATTATTTTTATATTTGTTTATGTTTTTGTTGCCATATTCTGACGTGTGACGTTTTTTTGATATGCATAAATTGCCGAACAGTTTTAGCCATCTATCGTTTTGCCCTGTTTTTAGTATGCAATTATTTATTTTGGTTGTTTTAGTTGTCTTTCAAATAATATGAGAACTAAATCAAAAGCGGTTCCTAAAAATATTGGTTGTAACACGTTATATGAATCAACCGATTTGTGTCAACCTTCTGGTAACGTGTCTGGTGTTGGTGTTCACAATAACACATTTGGCACGACAATTCCCCGATTTGGTTGATCAAATACAACCTCAAAATACGTCAAGCACGTTACTGCATGGTTCATATGCGTTTGAAATTTCTGAAACAACGCATGCGAAAAGAAAAGCGGCGTTCAAACGTTGGTTCGTGAATATATTGGTATAAAAAAACTTGGGGGTAACAACTCTAAAGTATAACTTCTAAAACATTTAGCAAATTAAGGCCGAGCAAATGACCCGAACGGACCAGACCGACTGACGGACCGAGACCGGACCGGACCGAACCAACAACATTTGGTTCGGTCCTCGGTCCGGTCCGGTCCAGACAACAAACCGATTATTTGGCCTTGTTGGACCGGATCAACCGACGGACCGACCGTGACCGGACCGGACCGACCACATTCAGTCCGGTCCTCGATCTTAGCTTTTTGGATAATTCGGTCTTCGGTCTTGTCGGTCCGGTCCGGTCCTGGACCGATGCTCACCCCTACATTTAGTCGTTACTTTAAATACATAGAAACGTCTAAAAAAATTGAAATTTTTTTCCACTCGGCCTCGGAAACGCATCACAAACAAAAGGGTGGTAATTTAGAACACTTTAGAAAACTTCCAGACCGCAACGCGGCAGGCGCCAACCTTCTTGTTAAATAGATTCACAACATAAGTAACACAACGTAATAAATTTTTATATATAAATAGTTTCCATAACAACTTTAACATCGATTTTCACTAGAGTTTAAAATGTGTTTTTCATTATAGTTATTTTACATACTAAACTTTTCTCTCATAGACTCATCCTCACCGTTTATTTAAAAAGAAATCAATGGCTGAGATTAAAAGTATTTTAATATTTCACCTATTTTTTATAATTTAAATATCTTTTAAATCGGTAATCGTTAAGCGAAAATAATTACCAATCACGACGAGCATTTAATTATCTTTCTATAAACGGACACTTTGATATATACTTTCGGAGAAAAAAAATCATGTTTTCTTTTTCACGTTTTTTCGTTACTAAAATTTGCATAAGAAATTACATGGGATTAAACACTAAGTTGAATATTCTAATAATATCACATGTGATATTAGTGTTAAATCACATATGATAATATCATATATGATAGTGGTTTAACACTAATATCACATGTGAAGTTATTAGAATATTTGAATTAGTGTTTAATCACATGTGATTTTTTCATGTAAA
>JARVZY010005954.1:2500-17500 GCA_030686995.1 Artemisia argyi
TAATCAACGAGTTGGAACAAATGTTTAAAAAACGACGAAAAGAACAAGGCATAATGCAAGGGCTGGATCACCAGCTTCGAACAAGAAAATTTAAACGTATAGCTTTTTTAACTCGTTCCAACCGAAGTTTTAAGAAATCTAATTTCAAGACTTATAATCTTTATACAAAATTTAATAGAGATTCGGGTTTTATAAGTTATTTGGAAGAACCAGATTTTCGTCGAGCCGTAATCAAAGGATCTATGCGCATTCAAAGGCGTAAAATGGTTATTTGGGGACCGTCTCAAGGAAATCCCCATTCCCCTCTTTTTTTGGAAAAAATGGAAGATTTTCCTTTTCCTATATCCGACCTAATGAAGCTTTTTTTTAATATTAGAGATTGGTTGGGTAAAAAGTCAGAATTTGAAATTTTAGATCAACAATTCCAAATAAAAAAAAACAACCAGGAAGACGCAATGGAATTCTGGGAAAACATTCCATATGCACAAAAAACAAGAAGTATTCTGTTACTAGCACAATCAATTTTTAGAAGGTATATTAAATTACCCTTATTGATAATAGCTAAGAATATTGGCCGTATTTTATTACGGCAATCTCCGGAATGGTATGAGGATTTCCAAGATTGGAATAGAGAAATTTATTTAAAGTGCAGCTATAATGGTCTTCAATTCTCCAAAACAGAATTTCCTAAAAATTGGTTAATAGAAGGTTTTCAGATCAAAATCTTATATCCTTTTCATTTGAAACCGTGGCACGGATCTAAGCTACGACTCTCTGATAGAGATCGAAAGCAACAAGATGATTTTGATTCTTGTTTTTTAACAGTTTTGGGAATGGAAACAGAATATCCTTTTGGTCCTCCTCGAAAAACACCTTCCTTTTTTGAACCCGTTTTTAAAGATATAGACTACAAAGTCGAAATAAGAAATTTTAATTTTAGAGTTCAAAGAGTTTTAAAAAAAATAACAAAGCAACAAGAAAAAGCATTTTTCTTTTTAAAACAAATACTTTTAAAAGGAAAGAAAATTCCATTATTTATACCGAGAGAAATATATGAATCAAGTGAAACTCAAACAGAAAAGGATTCGATAATCAGCACTCAGATAATTCATGAATCATTTAGTCAAAATAAATCTAGAGATTATTCACAGGCAAAAGAAGAGATTAAACATAGAATTGATAGAAGAAACACAATCAGAAATCAAATAGAAATAATGAAAAAAAATAAAAAGACTAATCGAGAATCACCCCCAAAAATTTGGAAAATATTAAAAAGAAAAAATATTGAATTAATATTTCAATTTTGCATTGAAAAAATATACGTAGATATCTTTTTATGTATAATTAATATGCGCAGAATTTCTCTACAACTTTTTATGGAATCAACAAAAAAAATTCTTGAAAAATACATTGACAATAATGAAATAAATAAAGATAAAGAAAGAATTAATAAAAAAAAACAAAATAAAATTGACTTCATTTCGCCTATGACTATAAAAAAGGCTTTTGATAATCTTAGAAATAGTAAGCAGAAGCCACATATTTTTTTTGATTTATCTTACTTGTCACAAAAATATGTATTTTTTAAATTATCACAAACCCAAGTTATTAACTTCAATAAGTTAAGATCTATTCTTCAATATAATGGACCATCTTTTTTTCTTAAGAATGAAATAAAGGATTTTTTTGGAACACAAGGAATATTTGATTCCAAAGTAAGACATAACAAACTTTCAAATTATGAAAAGAATCCATGGAAAAACTGGTTAAGAAGTCATTATCAATATGATTTATCTCAGATTACATGGTCTACATTAGTCCCACAAAAATGGCGAAATCAAATAAATCAATGCCATATGTCTCAAATGTCTCAAAATGATGATTTAAAGAAAAGGTATTCCTATGAAAAAGACCCATTATTGGATTACAAAAAAAAACAAAATTGGAAAGTATATTTATTACCAAATAAAGAGGAGAATTTTCAAAAAAACTATAGATATGATCTTTTCTCATATAAATATATGAATTCTGAAACTAAGAATAAGTCTGATATTTATAGATCATCATTAGAAACAATAAAGAAGCAAGAAAATTCCACCAAAAATAAAGAAACTTTTTTTAACATACTCAATAATATTCCTATCAAGAATTATCTAGAAAAAAGTGATATTATATATATGGAAAAAAATACAGATAGAAAATATTTGGGTTGGAAATTTAATACAAATATTCAGGTTGAACCTAATAAGGACCAAATAACGGAGAATTCTCATAATAATGGTCTTTTTTATCTTCCAATTAAATCAAATTCCGAAATCAATTATAAAAAGGTCTTTTTTGATTGGATGGGGGTGTCTTTTGATTGGATGGGAATGAATGAAAAATTCTTAATCTTAAATCACCTCATATCGAATCCGAAAGTTTTTTTATTTCCAGAGTTTTTAATACTTTATCATAAATATAAAGAGAAACCTTGGTTTATCCCAAGCAACTTACTTCTTTTTAATTTGAATATCAATCCAAATTTTAGTGAAAATCCAAATATCAAAGGAAAACAAGAGGCGAATGAATATTTTTTAAATTTTAGACCATCAAATTCAAAACAATATTTTGAATTAAAGAATCAAAACAATATTGAAGAATATTTTTTAGAATCGATCGAAAAACTAAAAGTATTGCTTAAAGGAGATTTTCCTTTTCAATTAAGATGGACTGGACGTTTGAATCAATTGAATCAAAAAATGATGAATAATATCCAGATATATGGTCTCCTGCTTAGCCTCATAAATGTAAGAAAAATTACTATATCCTATATTCAAAGGAAAGAAATGAATCTGGATATAATGAGAAGGCGTTTAAATCTTACACAATTAACGAAAAAGGGAATATTAATTATGGAACCTACCCGTCTATCTGTAAAAAATGACGGACAGTTTTTTATGTATCAAATCATAGGTATTTCATTGGTTCATAAAAGTAAGCACCAAAGTAATCAAAGATACCGAAACCCCAAAAATGTTGCTAAGAATAATTTTGATGAATCCATTCCAAGACATAAAAGGAAAACTCTAAATAAAGACAAAAATAATTATGATTTGCTTGTTCCTGAAAAAATTTTATCATCTAGACGTCGTAGAGAATTGCGAATTCTAATTTCTTTCAATTTGAATTTAAAGAATCAGAATGGTGCGCATAGAAATAAAACATTTTCCAAGGAGAACAAGATAAAAAATTGGAGTCAATTTTTGGATGAAAGTAAAAATTTCGACCGAAAAAAAAATGAATTAATTAAATTCAAGTTATTTTTTTGGCCTAATTATCGATTAGAAGATTTAGCTTGTATGAATCGCTATTGGTTTGATACCAATAATGGGAGCCGCTTGAGTATGTTAAGGATATATATGTACCCCTGATTTAAATTTTTGAGTTTTCTATATATTATGTTGTTCTATCAATCAGATTTTTCATTTTTGTTTTTCTGTCCGTGATCTGTAAATATCCATGTTATATGCAAACAACCCGATGCTCATATGCGCTGTCTTACATCCCCCTCTAGGATAAGTAAATGGCGTAAAAATTAAAGCTATAAATTAATCAACAGAATCTTCGTACTAAACGATTTGGTATCCTCTTTTTGTATGACTATACAAATGAACTCCAAAAAAGGATTCATTAATGTTCATTGAAAAAAACAGGAATCTATAAAAAATTTTTGATTATTGTGTATACTACATTAAAATTTCTTACATTATTATTACTATTATTACTGATCCAATAAAATAACTATCTGTAAAAAGGGGAGTGTGAAATTCTTTTATGGTAAAAAATTCATTTATTTCAATTATTTTGCAAGAACAAGAAGAAAACAAAGAAAATAGCGGATCCGTTGAATTTCAAGTAGTAAGTTTCACCAACAAGATACGGAGACTTACCTCACATTTGGAATTACACAAAAAAGACTATTTATCTCAGAGAGGTCTGCGGAAAATTCTGGGAAAACGTCAACGGCTGCTGGCTTATTTGTCAAAAAAAAACAGAGCACGTTATAAAGAATTAATAGGACAGTTGGATATTCGAGAGAGAAAAACTCGTTAATTTGAAGAGTTAGTTTGAATTATTCGCTTAAAGTTTGATGAACTTCTTTTCGCTTTCAGCAATTCATGGAAGAATGAATCAGGAAAAACCTATGACTGTACCAGCTACAAGAAAAGACCTCATGATAGTCAATATGGGACCTCACCACCCATCAATGCATGGTGTTCTTCGACTCATTGTTACTCTAGATGGTGAAGATGTTATTGACTGTGAACCAATATTGGGTTATTTACACAGAGGTATGGAAAAAATTGCGGAAAATCGAACAATTATACAATATTTGCCTTATGTAACACGTTGGGATTATTTAGCTACTATGTTCACAGAAGCAATAACTGTAAATGCACCAGAGCAATTAGGGAATATTCAAGTCCCTAAAAGGGCCAGTTATATCAGAGTCATTATGTTGGAGTTAAGTCGTATAGCTTCACATTTGTTATGGCTTGGCCCTTTTATGGCAGATATTGGGGCACAGACTCCTTTCTTCTATATTTTTCGAGAAAGAGAATTGATATATGACCTATTCGAAGCTGCCACCGGTATGCGAATGATGCACAATTTTTTTCGTATTGGAGGAGTCGCTGCTGATTTACCTCATGGCTGGATAGATAAATGTTTGGATTTTTGCGATTACTTTTTAACAGGAATTGCCGAATATCAAAAGCTTATTACACGGAATCCCATTTTTTTAGAACGAGTTGAAGGAGTAGGCATTATTGGTGGAGAGGAAGCAATAAATTGGGGTTTGTCGGGACCTATGCTACGAGCTTCCGGAATACAATGGGATCTTCGTAAAGTTGATCATTATGAGTGTTACGACGAATTTGATTGGGAAGTCCAATGGCAAAAAGAGGGGGATTCATTAGCTCGTTATTTAGTACGAATCAGTGAAATGACGGAATCCATAAAAATTATTCAACAGGCGCTAGAAGGAATTCCGGGAGGGCCCTATGAAAATTTAGAAATACGCCGTTTTGATAGAGCAAAAGATACTGTATGGAATGACTTTGATTATCGATTCATTAGTAAAAAACCTTCTCCGACTTTTGAATTGTCGAAGCAAGAACTTTATGTGAGAGTTGAAGCACCAAAGGGAGAATTGGGAATTTTTCTGATAGGAGATAAGGGTGTTTTTCCTTGGCGATATAAAATTAGACCGCCAGGATTTATTAATTTGCAAATTCTTCCTCAGTTAGTTAAAAGGATGAAATTGGCTGATATTATGACGATACTAGGTAGTATAGATATCATTATGGGAGAAGTTGATCGTTAAAATGATAATGGATACAACAGAAGTACAAGCTATCAATTCTTTTTCTAGATTGGAATCCTTAAAAGAGGTCTATGGGATCATATGGATGCTTATCCCTATTTTTACTCCTGTATTAGGAATCACAATAGGTGTACTAGTAATTGTTTGGTTAGAAAGAGAAATATCTGCAGGTATACAACAACGTATTGGTCCTGAATACGCAGGACCTTTGGGAATTCTTCAAGCTCTAGCAGATGGTACCAAATTACTTTTCAAAGAGAATCTTCTTCCATCTAGAGGAGATACTCGTTTATTCAGTATTGGACCGTCTATAGCAGTAATATCCGTTTTATTAAGTTATTTAGTAATTCCTTTTGGGGATCATCTTGTTTTAGCCGATCTCAGTATCGGTGTTTTTTTATGGATTGCTATTTCAAGTATAGCTCCTGTCGGCCTTCTTATGTCAGGATATGGCTCCAATAATAAATATTCTTTTTTAGGTGGTCTACGAGCTGCTGCTCAATCAATTAGTTATGAAATACCATTAACTCTATGTGTGTTATCAATATCTCTACGTGTGATTCGTTAAGACATAAATTTGACCCTACTTTTTCTTTCTAGGAAGGAAATGTCATGAGTTGAATATATATTTTCGTTTTTTATTCATTATTCGGGGGTTGATGAAGGAAACCAGATAGTTATATGAGTGAAAGAAACGGCTTATAAATTTGCAGTAAAAGATTGAATCTCATTTCCTATGTACAAGAGTTAATAAAAGTAAACATTAAGTATTAGAGACTGTTTACCCCAAGATTGATTGATTAATCATGATGACTTGAAGCGGGTTCAAAAGATCTACTTTATGAGGTTTTTACTATCTATTAGCATATGTATTACCCAAAAGTGGATTGATAAAAATAAGTGGATAGCTAGGAACACTAAGGTACACAAAGGATTCGTAATAGAGATTATGTAAGTGTATTCTGTGTATAAAAAGAATTATAATTGGGGCTTTAAATTGGTAGAAATGATCAAGGAGTACTTCCCACGATTCCGATCCAGAGTATACTTCTATTCACCGATTAAGTAAATAACTATCAAGAACGAAGTAATCCTTTAACTTTGTTTAAGGTCCCCTTTTTTTGAGAAAGGAGAATAGGAACGAAAAAAATCGAAAGACTGAATGCGCTAAAAAAAAAAATATCTTTTTTTCTTTCTCTATATAGAGATAGAATTCTTGTCATGATTCATGAACTAATGCAAGGTCTAATTGGATTTCGTAATTGAAAACGTTAGGTTGAAATATCTATAGATATTGTTACAAGAAAGATTTTATTCAAGGATTAAGTTATTACTCAACAAAGATTAAATTATTAAAAGAGAAGATGAATTCAGAAGCACTTTATTTTATTATAGTATAAATTTATTTTATTATAGTATAAATAAATATAGCAGACAGAATTCCAGTGTCTAATGGGGACCTTACAATAGATTTCATTTTATCTCTATTTATCCTACAAACATATCAAGAAAAATAAATAAGGACGGGTCCTTAGATTTATTTGTGACCTTTGAGGAGCCGTATGAGGTGAAAATCTCATGTACGGTTCTGCAATAGGGGTGGGAACAGTGATGTTATCATCCACTATGATTATCTAACAGTTCAAGTACCGTTGATATAGTGGAAGCGCAGTCAAAATATGGTTTTTGGGGATGGAATTTGTGGCGTCAACCTATAGGATTTCTAGTTTTTCTAATTTCTTCCCTAGCAGAGTGTGAACGATTACCTTTTGATTTACCAGAAGCAGAAGAAGAATTAGTAGCAGGTTATCAAACCGAATATTCCGGTATCAAATTTGGTTTATTTTACGTTGCTTCATATTTAAATCTACTAGTTTCTTCATTATTCGTAACAGTTCTTTACTTGGGGGGTTGGAATCTTTCTATTCCATACATATTTGTTCCCGAGCTTTTTGAAATTACTAAAAGGGGTAGAGTCTTTGGAACAATAATTGGTATCTTTATTACATTAGCTAAAACTTATTTGTTCTTGTTCATTCCTATCGCAACAAGATGGACTTTACCGAGGCTGAGAATGGACCAATTATTAAATCTTGGATGGAAATTTCTTTTACCTATTTCTCTAGGTAATCTATTATTAACAACTTCTTCCCAACTTCTTTCACTGTAAAAATACTTCTATATTCATGACTTGTCCCAAACAAGAGAAAGAAACAAGTATCCTATTTTTTATAGATATTCACGATATGTTCCCTATGGTAACTGAGTTCATGAATTATGGCCAACAAACAGTACGAGCCGCAAGGTATATTGGTCAAGGTTTTATGATTACCTTATCACACGCGAATCGTTTACCTGTAACTATTCAATACCCCTATGAAAAATTGATTACATCCGAGCGTTTCCGCGGCCGAATCCACTTTGAATTTGATAAATGCATTGCTTGTGAAGTATGTGTTCGCGTATGTCCTATAGATCTGCCCGTTGTTGATTGGAAATTGGAAACTGATATTAGAAAGAAACGATTGCTTAATTACAGTATTGATTTTGGAGTATGTATATTTTGTGGTAATTGCGTTGAGTATTGTCCAACAAATTGTTTATCAATGACTGAAGAATATGAACTTTCTACTTATGATCGTCACGAATTGAATTATAATCAAATTGCTTTGGGTCGGTTACCAATGTCAGTAATTGACGATTACACAATTCGAACAATTTTAAATTTGCCTGAAATAAAAACTTAATAACTCATTTTGATCTAAAAGAATGAGGCTTTTTATTTGGTGAATAACTAGAATTTTATTAATATATTCATAATTATATTGATTATATTGATTAGGAGACGAGAATCATGTTTTAATTTATATTAAATTTCTATGACTATATTGAGGATTTGCAAATATATAGATTTAAATTACTCTTTCGAGAGATTAGGCCAATAACTATATCTACATCAATCCATATCCATGAAAATGGAATTTTTAATTTAATAATAATTAAGAACTATTATAAAAAAGTAGATTTCCCTCTTTTTTCCTGACCGGGTGTCAATAAAGTTATGAAAGATTTTGATTTATTTATCTCTTATTTTATATATAATGGATTTACCTGGACTAATACATGATTTTCTTTTAGTCTTTCTGGGATTGGGTCTTATATTAGGGGGTCTGGGAGTAGTATTACTTCCCAATCCCATTTATTCTGCCTTTTCATTGGGATTTGTTTTTGTTTGTATATCTTTATTCTATATTCTATCAAACTCGCATTTTGTAGCTGCCGCGCAGCTCCTTATTTACGTAGGAGCCATAAATGTTTTAATCATTTTTGCTGTGATGTTCATAAATGGTTCAGAATATTCCAAAGATTTCCGCCTTTGGACCGTGGGAGATGGAGTAACTTCCGTGGTCTGCACAAGTATTTTTTTTTCACTAATTACTACTATTCCAGATACGTCATGGTACGGGATTATTTGGACTACAAAAGCAAGCCAGATTATAGAGCAAGATCTGATAAGTAATAGTCAACAAATTGGGATTCATTTATCAACAGATTTTTTTATTCCGTTTGAATTTATTTCACTAATTCTTTTAGTTGCGTTAATCGGCGCAATTGCTGTAGCTCGTCAATAATAACTCTTTAGAACCGGAAAACCCTTGTTATGAGCTATCAGATGCATTTCCTTTTTCTATTTGACTTTGGATATAAAAGAGAAAGTCTTTATTAGTTTGATCTATTCCCAATATATTCCTTTATTTCATTATTCTAGTCAATCCAATTGGTTAAATTGTTGTTCATATTGAAATGAATCGAGATTGATGAGGAGTTGGTTAATGATGCTCGAACATGTACTTGTTTTGAGTGCCTATTTATTTTCTGTCGGTCTATATGGATTGATTACAAGTAGAAATATGGTTAGGGCTCTTATGTGTCTTGAACTTATATTAAATGCGGTTAATCTCAATTTTGTAACATTTTCTGATTTTTTTGATAGTCGTCAATTAAAAGGAGCAATTTTTTCTATTTTTGTTATAGCTATTGCAGCTGCTGAAGCCGCTATTGGACTCGCCATTGTTTCATCAATTTATCGTAACAGAAAATCAACTCGTATAAATCAATCTAATTTGTTGAATAAGTAATATTATCCTATTAAAATAAAATTAGAATTTTCATAAATCAATTAAAATTAGCATGTGTGCCACGTAAGGTATGATCATGTTATCACAAAGATAAGAAATCAAAGTAGTTTGGCACTGTCAATCCAGAAAAAACCGGGTAACTCATCGATTCATCTAGTATTAGTATTTAAATATATAATTCATTTATCAATTTACTAGATTGAAACTTTATCACGTTCAAAAATATCGATCCAATGTCGCATTCAGTAAAGATTTATGATACATGTATTGGGTGTACTCAATGTGTCCGAGCCTGTCCTACGGATGTATTAGAAATGATACCTTGGGACGGATGTAAAGCCAAACAAATAGCTTCCGCTCCAAGAACAGAGGATTGTGTCGGCTGTAAGAGATGCGAATCCGCCTGCCCAACGGATTTCTTGAGTGTTCGGGTTTATTTATGGCATGAAACAACCCGCAGTATGGGTATAGCTTATTAATACGTTACAGAAACCTCTCCTTGAGTCCATTTTTTTTTACCGCCAAAACATGTGCCCAAAAATAAGATATTTTTGGGCACATGTTTTTCTGGTCCAAGCGTATCTTGTCTTTACCACGAACAAATTTCCTTGGTTAACAATAATTGTAGTTTTACCAATATTTGCGGGTTCCTTAATTTTCTTTCTTCCCCATAAAGGAAATAGGGTAATTAGGTGGTATACTATATGTATATGCATGTTAGAACTTCTTCTAACAACCTATGTATTCTGTTATCATTTCCAATTGGACGATCCATTAATCCAACTAGTAGACGACTATAAATGGATCAATTTTTTTGATTTCCGTTGGAAATTAGGAATAGATGGACTGTCTATAGGACCCGTTTTATTAACAGGATTTATCACTACTTTAGCTACCTTAGCGGCCTGGCCTGTTACTCGGGATTCTCGATTATTCCATTTCTTGATGTTAGCAATGTACAGCGGTCAAATAGGATCATTTTCTTCTCGGGACCTTTTACTTTTTTTTATCATGTGGGAATTAGAATTAATTCCGGTTTATCTACTTCTATCCATGTGGGGAGGAAAGAAACGTCTCTATTCAGCCACAAAATTTATTTTGTACACGGCGGGGGGTTCCATTTTTCTCTTAATGGGAGTTCTGGGTATCGGTTTATATGGTTCTAATGAACCAACATTAAATTTTGAAACATCAGTTAATCAGTCGTATCCTGTGGCTTTGGAAATAATATTCTATATTGGATTTTTTATCGCTTTTGCTGTCAAATTACCGATTCTACCCCTACATACATGGTTACCAGATACCCACGGAGAGGCACATTACAGTACTTGTATGCTTCTAGCCGGAATTTTATTAAAAATGGGAGCGTATGGATTGATTCGGATTAATATGGAATTATTACCACACACGCTCATTCTATATTTTCTCCTTGGTTGATGATAGTAGGTACAATACAAATAATCTATGCAGCTTCAACATCTCCCGGCCAACGTAATTTAAAAAAAAGAATAGCCTATTCCTCGGTATCTCATATGGGTTTTATACTTATAGGAATTGCTTCTATAACCGATACGGGACTCAATGGAGCTATTTTACAAATAATCTCTCATGGATTTATTGGTGCTGCACTTTTTTTCTTGGCAGGAACGAGTTATGATAGAATACGTCTTGTTTATCTCGATGAAATGGGCGGAGTAGCTATCCCCATGCCAAAAATATTTACGATGTTCAGTAGCTTTTCCATGGCTTCCCTTGCATTACCGGGTATGAGTGGTTTTGTTGCAGAAGTTATAGTCTTTTTAGGAATAATTACTAGCCAAAAATATCTTTTAATGCCCAAAATTGCCATCACTTTTGTAATGGCAATTGGAATGATATTAACTCCTATTTATTTATTATCTATGTCACGCCAGATGTTCTATGGATACAAGTTATTTAATACTCCAAACTCTTATGTTTTTGATTCTGGACCGCGCGAGTTATTTGTTTCCATCTCCATTTTTCTACCTGTAATAGGTATTGGTATGTATCCCGATTTTGTTCTTTCACTATCAGTTGACAAGGTTGAAGGTATTCTATCTAATTATTTTTATAGATAGTTTTTTTAAAGAAAAAATAAAAGTATTTTTATTTTCTTAAATTTTAAATAAAGTAAAAACAAAATATGAATTTGAATTTTCGCCCAATCCGCTTGGTCTTTGCGAGAACCGCGTGAATCACTACACTACTTGATTCACATGGTTCTCGCCGGTTGACGCAATTTTATATATACCGTATTCTGTTTGTAACTTTTCTTTAGTTTAACTAGAGGTTAACGTAAATGCACCATAACTATGTAGCCCTATTCCTAATAGATTGACCCCAAAATAGCATATCCAAATTATAAGAAAACCTATAGTCGCCACAATTGCGGAATTTGTCCCCTGCAAATTTTTATTTGTTCGAGTATGCAAATAAATTGCGAATACGATCCAAGTAATAAACGCCCAAGTTTCCTTTGGATCCCAACTCCAATATGATCCCCACGCTTCATTAGCCCATACTGCTCCTGAAAGAATACCTATGGTTAAAAAGATGAATCCTAGGCTAATCACACGATAACTCCAATAATCTAATTGTTGAATCAATTGGGCCTTGTAATAATTATTAACAGGAAAAAAATATTTTTTTTGAAAAATATTGTTTCTTTCATTCTTGTATTGGATTTCACCAAAAGAAAATGACCCGTTTAATTTTAATAAATTATTACTTTTAGAACTATAAAAAAGTTTTCTAAATGTAATGACTAGAAGTGCTACTGATAATAATGATCCACAAAGAAGAGCCGCATAGCTCAATATCATCATACTTACGTGCATTATTAACCATTCCGATTGTAGAGCAGGTACTAATATTGTGGGTTTATGTATTTCATTTAAAAGACCCGATGTAGCAAAGCCTTGGGTAAAAATAGTACTTGAGGCAGTTATTGTTGTTAAATAATTTTTTCTTATTTTGAAATAAGGATAAGGAACTATATGAATAAGGGAGAAACTCCATGAAAGAAAAATTAAGGATTCGTATAAATCACTTAGTGGAAAATGGCCCGAATAAATCCAACGAGTTATTAACAATCCTGTTAGACATAAAAAAGTAGCTATCATCCCCTTTTCTGAGGAATAATATGGTTTTCTAATTTGATTGCCCAATAAGCTTATCAAATGAATTGTAATTACAATTGAAACAATAGAAAAGGAAATATGAGTTAATATATGCTCTAAAGTTGAAAATATCATAAAAATGAAAAAACGGGGGATCCCCCCGTATTAATTAAGAAATAGAAATTGGGAATTTAATTTAATTTTATTATAGGATCTATTTGATATCTTTTAGAAGATGGCATGCCGCCACTCGGACTCGAACCGAGATGCTCTAGCACTGCTTCCTAAGAGCAGCGTGTCTACCGATTTCACCATAGCGGCTTGCTCGAACTCATAATAACCTATTTATATTCAATCGTCGAGATTGAACAAGTCAATTCACTCAATTTTAGTAAAGATATAAAAAAAAAAGAGTTCAAAAAAGTCAATTTAAAGGTTCAGTAGTTTCTTTAAGGTGTCTGGTTTTAGGGCTTTGACGTAGTTTAGCCGATTCTAAAATACGACTCTTGCAACGATAGAATTCTTCGATAGACTCAAAAACTTTTTTCTTTTATTGTCATTATTTCTGGTTTATCTGATTTAATAAATTCAATTTGAAACACAAACTAAATTTTATCAATGAATCTAAAATATGTCTATTTTGGATTACTCCAAATTGCCACTTGCACATATAATAATATCTCAACAATTAAGTTCTTTTATTGGATTTTTCATTGGGCTGAAAATTGGATATATATGGAAAATAAATTAAATATAGTATATATAATAAATTAAGAAGTCAGAAAGTTATCCAAAAATCTTTAACACGGAATGGATTAGTTTGAACAATTAATTAATTTGAACTAAAAATATTCTATCTGCCCTTCCTGATAAATATAAAATTTTTTCATTATTTATTCTTTTAAAAGTCGATGGGGAAAAGAAGACTCCCCACCACCAAAATCTGAATGAAAATATACTAAAAAAATCAAATAAAAAATCTTATATATATTTATTTTTTATTTTTAGAATTTAGAAAGAAGAATACTTCTTCTTTTTATAAGATTAAGAGTCTATTTCATATTGATTAGAATAGGAACTGCCAATTGTTAATTTTATATTAACTTTAATATTAAATTAACAAATTACTGAGATATTAATTACTGATCCAATTTTTTTAGTCAAATCCATTCCAAATTATTCCAATATTTTAGGACTTATTTGTTTGTCGTACAAAAAAACTTTTTGAATTCCCGGTAGAAAGAGATTTCCCTAATGACAAAGCTTTTAATGCCGCCCAATATCCTTTCCTTTTCCAAATATTTTTACGAATACGCTTTTTTGATATCGAAGTACGTTTTTTTGGAACTGCCATTTAAAAAAGAAGAAGTTAGTCATTGTTATAGTTGGATGTGAAAGACATCTATTGTTCAAAACGAATTATTATTTCTTATCTTATATTCATTATCTATTTTTTTTTTCTAAAAGATTCTCTTCATAGAAATCTAGATACGTCAAAGATCCGTGAAAATAAAAAATGACTCGAAATAACAAAATTTTGATTCCATACACTCTTTGTAAAACCAAAAATTTTTGGTTTTGAACTCTTAGTTCTCGTTATTTATATCTCATCTGCTATGGGATAGAAATCAAAAGAAATAAAGAACCTAAAATACCTTTATTTTAGTCATTCTATATTTTATTTACATGTAATAAAATACCTTGTAAACTTTTGCCTAATAAATTGAGTCTTTTTTTAGTAAAACTTGAAAAAAAAAAATACACCTAAACTTTAAAACTCGAATGATACTAGTAAAAAATCTGTTAAAGGGTATGTAGTTTGATAAAAAAGGATCTCAGTCATTTTTTATCCTTGCTCGATAAAAAGTTCATTTTAGAGGTATAATCTTATAAACTTTCCAAATATTCCTAATAAATTGTTTTGATTGAAATGGAAAACAATAAATCCCATAATGAATTAGTTAATGAGTTTAAATAAACTAACTAAAATCAAGAGGTTTTATTTCATTAGACCAACGACCTTAGTTAATCCTCTAATTCATATTAGCATCAAGTACTCTTTTTAGCCTAAAATTTTATACTTGCTGTATGAATATTAATAATATTTTTTATTTTCCTACTTTCCTATTATAAGTATTCGTTTTTATATGTCACTTGGTTATATCATTTGACCAATTGTAACTTCTTGTTTTGCATATTTGAACAATTTTGAAAAGACTCAGAATAAATACTAATATAAATATAAATTATTAAATAAGTTAGTGCATATCTTTATTTTTTATTTACTTTTTCGAAAGAGCTAAGATCCGGTGAATCGGAAACAATTAATTAAGAAAAAAAAACTTTTTTTATG
>JARVZY010005955.1:0-27857 GCA_030686995.1 Artemisia argyi
CTTTAAGACTCCGTTAGAAAAACAAAACTGGTAAAATTTCCAGATTTTTACACGTGACGCCGTCAAGAGTAAGCTCGTGATGCCGTCAGAAGTGACCTGCAGAAATTCTTATGTTAAGTTTCCGGAAAATTTCTGGAAAAACTTGGCCCTACTTCCTGGAAAATCCTGCAACACTTCATTATGACTCGATACAAGCATTTGACTCTAACAAATACGAATATACATGTTCACTTAATATTGTGGAGAATCATGATCGGTTTTGTTTCTTAAAATCATATTTGGGGTTTCCCCTTACACTTATCTTTTGCAAAAATACCTTTGGGTGAAGTTAAGACTAGGCCAAAGGATATATGGTCTCTCAGGGCCATCGAATAAATCCTTATGGTATTCCCGTTCTTCCTTGGTGGGCAACTTATCAAAGTACTTTTCTATAGTCTCTACTTCCTCTAATTCCTCTCCCTTATTAACCTCAACTCCCCTAATTTCATCCCTAGTCTCGGTTTCTACTTCAACTTCATCTTTGTCACTTTCTTCTATATTCTTATCTATTGGCTTAATGGTGACAAAATTGACAAAGTGGACATGTTTGGATGATGAGGGGTCCTTAATTTGGATTCCGTTATTGGCGTCCCTAGTGTCCTTCCTAGGTGTAGTTAACGCTTGGTTGTTGAGGGCTTTCAACAAGTTGTCTATCTTGTTGGTCATCTCCGTTTGTTGTTGGTTGAATTCGGTTTCAAACCTAGCTATGCGAACTTCTTGAGATGCCATGAACTTAGACATCAATCTTTCAAGATTGTTGGTACTACCATAGTTGTTAGAAGGATTGTTGTTGAAAGTACGGTTGGAGGGTGGACCGTTTGGTTGGTAACGATTAGGCGGATTGGAAGAATTGGCTTGATTTTGTTTCCACCTAAGGTTTGGGTGATTTTTCCAAGAGGGGTTGTAGGAATCACCGTAAGGGTTTGGCTCGGGTTTGAAAGTGTACCACTTATCTCCAGCTTCATCGGTACGCGAGGATGCGTAGTCCGTAAAAGCTGTTCCGGGGAGTTCCACACAATCATGAGTGTCATGGGGACCACTCCATAATTCGCATGAAGAAGTGATTTTGTTCACTTGGCTTGAAGGCTTAGGAGCTTCGTAAGATTTCATGAGAAACTTGACTTGGTCCTCAAGTTCCATGATCCTACGGTCGGGAGTGCTAGAGTTGTTTGAAGGCAAAGATATTGCCTTGACTGTTTTGTTAAAATCACGGGGATCATTCCAACTTTCGTTGTCATAGAGAGCAAGATCTTCTATGAGTTCCCATGATTGTTCCGCACTTAGATCACGTAGCTTACCACCGGCCGATTGGTCAATGGCTCGCCTTGTGGATAGATCGATATGGTCATAGAAGATTTGGACTTGGAGCCAAAGATCTATGCCATGATGAGGGACTTTTTGGAGTAAGTCCTTGAAACGAGTCCATGCTTCATATAGAGTTTCATTTTGACGTTGTTTAAACATCAAGATGTCATTTCTAAGCTTGGTAGTTCTCCCCGGTGGGAAAAATTGAGCAAGGAAACGAGTGGTGAGATCATCTCATGTGGTGATGGATCCCGCCGGTAAACGCTCAAGCCATTGGCTAGCTTGATCACGTAGAGAGAATTGGAATAGGCGTAATCGGGTTGTCTCTCTAGTTGCAACATCTAGGTCTAGGAATCTACGATTTTAAGGAAGTCCTTGAGATGTTGATTTGGATCTTTGGAACGAAGTCCATGGAATGCACATCCGCTTTGCACCAACCGGATGGTGTCGGATTGCAAGGGGGTCACATTGGCTCCGGTGAGCTCAATGGTGTTTCGGTAGCCTTGGTGGCTAGGTCGGGAATACTCTCCTAAGGTTCGGGGCCTAAGAGGTTCTAGTGGTGGGATGACGGGTTCAAAGATGTTCCTATCGTCCATGGTGTCGGGCGGTGAAGAGTTACGAACAAAAACACGAAGAAATAAGATAGACTAAAGAGAACCTAAAAATAAAAATAAAATCTTACTAGAAAGGAATCTAGAAAGTAGACCTAATAAAAAGAGATTCTAACCTAGACAATAATTATTCCCCGGGCTGCGGCGCCAAAAACTTGATGCGAAGGGATTGCACCAGGCTTTACCTCTCGACGGATCTCGAGAAGCTTACAACCCCCACCAGGCAGTGTACCTGATCGATGTAGTATAGTATAATGACAAGTACCGGGGGATTGATCGTTCAGCTAGGAATAGTGTCGCTAGGATTAGAAAACCTAAAGACTAGGTCTAGAGATGAGGGATGATTCTTTTTGTATTTTTATATTTTTTAGAAAGCAAATTAAAATCTCGGGTTTGAAGGATTTGGGCGGAATTAGTTGCTAGTCAACTAATCCAATACTAAGATGCAATCAAAATAAAATACTAAAAATGAAAATAAACTATATTAAACTAAGGTTGTGAGCAATATGTAGGAGAAATGTGTTTACTTAGATTTCACTACTCCCTAAATATCTTTTACACGTTAATTACTTGTTATAGTTGCGTGGATGACGGATTACAACAACAACAACAACAACAACAAACCCAATCCCGCCCGAGCAGGGTATGGGGGAGGTAGAACGTAGACAGATCATACCCCTACCCCAGGAAACCCTGAAGTAGAGAGACTGCTTCCAAAGAGACCTCCGGAAAGTGCAGGTGTGCGGGTGGAAGAGCAAAGCCCAAAGAGCAAAACGACAAAACACCACAAGCAAAAAGCAGGCAATCACAAACAGGCAACACACAAGCAGGCAAAACAAGCAAACAAGAACAAAGAGCCAAGGGGCACAGGTACACGGGAAAAAGCACGCCAAACAAAGAGCAAAGGCACAAAGACAAGCAAAAAAAAAAAAAAAAAAAAAAAAAAAAACAACAACAAAAGGAAGCAACACAGGGCAGGGCAAAGCAATGCACGGGGCCTAAAGCAGAGGCAAAGCAAAACCAAAAGAAGCATGCAAACCTAAAGGAGCCACAAAGAGCAAGGCAAAGCAACGTCCGGGGCCTAAAACTAAGGCAAAGCTAAACAAAGCACCAAACCGACGAGACTACCCACAAATCCTAATTCTATCTCTCCATACTTACTTCCCCAATCCTATGAGTGCCTACTTCACTCCTATGTCGAGCCGGCTAAGAAGCTCCTAACATGAGATCATTAGAATTTACTCATGCATTAAATACAACCAATAAAACCTAGTACACATCGGTTCATGTTTCCTAAGACGTTCAAGCATGTTACACAATGGAGATCTGCAAGTTTTCTTAAGCCTAATATTGAAATCATTCATCCAATACAACCATAAACAAGTAATCAACACATAATTAACATCTAGGTTTCATTAGATCTAAGCAAACACAAGATAAATCTAGCCTAGCATGTTGAAATTAAGACAAGTAAAAGATATAATCAACCAACACATAGACATATTGATTGAATTAAAGAGAAGACTTATCTTAATAGCACATGAAAGGATTCAAGGGTTGAAAACCCTTGAAAGTACTGTAAAATATGAGTTAGGGTTTACAAAGTTCGGCCCTAATTATCTCCACACAAGTTCCTCTCTAATGAATGAAAAATAGAAAACTATATATAGAGTTTAGAAGGTGACGGCGTCAAGAACAAAGGGCTGACACCGTCATCTCGCCGCCAAATAGTTCCTCGGACTGCCTAGATCTGGGTCTGACGTCGTCATGTGTACACCTTGTGCAGGCCGTCACAGATTTTACTCTTGACGCCCTTGTTGTGACGCCGTCAGGTTTGCACTGGGTCGTCACCACTTTTACTCCTAACGCCGTCAGGGTCTTCCTCTTGACGCCGTCAGGTACTGTTCTCAGCGTGGCAAATTAAGTCTTTGGCATTTTCTTCACTTTTATGCTCCAAAAACGTCCGAATTGCTTCCTTTTCCAGATTTCACACCCAAAGTACCTAAAATCAAAAAAGGAACAATTTAGGGTAATATTTGATCAAATAAATTCAATTTCGGGCTTAAATGACCCCCTAAAAGTGGTTTATTTTTTGCCTCATCACGCAGAGTCTCTGTAGTCTAGATACTGAGGCAGACTTGAAGTTCTCTGTTCCGACGATCTCGGCGTATGATCTTTGACACTGACGGCAAAGGTCTTTGTAGCTGTGAACTTCAACTGTAATGGTCTAGTTAGGTTATTACTCCCTCCTAACTAGTGAGCCTTTATACGTTTTCCAGCTCTCTCCTGAACCGACAACTCTCTTTTCATCACGCAGCGGATAAAGTAGATTCAAAAGTGTAGGTTCATGGTTATCGTTCAGGGAGCATCATGACAATATAACTCACATAACATTGCATTCAAGTTGGTAATAAGCCCTGATGTGCATACACTACTTCTCCATTCACGATGTTAAGCAAAATTCTCTCGGTCAATCCAATCACTGAAGATGAAACACTACTTCTTTTGGCATGTTCTTCTCCCTCCTGATGGTTGCGAGGTATCAGAATCATCATAATGTAGTGTACATGCCGTATAATCACCTTGTACTTGATGCAATTTAGAAGCCATAACAGCTTTTTGAAGCACATTCTGTGAGTATATGTCACAAAAATATACTCTCAATACTTTTCTCTCAAATCAACCTGTAATCGAACCTCCTTTGAATTCACTGGCTACTAGTAAATGACCACAAATGGAGACAACCCGATATGACCAACTTGAAAACGAAGTAATCATCCCATCTTGTGACTTAATGCTTGTACGATAGATGTGACTTAATACCTATACTGAGCACTACAATGTAACTCCTTTAAGTATGAGGTTGCACGAAATATTTGCCACTTGAACAATCCACTACTTCGTGTGACACTGAGTACTACAACGTAACTCCTTTAAGTGATAGCTATACTATGAGCACTACAACGTAACTCCTTACATCAGTAATAACTAGATTGTCAAGACTAAATTTTTTTAATTTGCGCAGACAAGTTATCTTCAAAAGTCGTGCATCCAACCACCCCTAGACGTTAAGATAAATAAGTACACTTTGTGAAATGTCAATTCAAAATCAAATCAATAATACCGTACAATAACCCCGTAGTCATTTTTGTTAAACATAGCAATTCTAGCCGTGAACAATGTATCCTCGTGAATTTAAATACCAAAATACCACTCATTTACCATTGTTAAAAATTGTATCCAAAATTCTTAGAAAATTCGGATAACAAATTTTTTGTAACAATAATTGCATTCTCATCACATTAGTCTAATCCAATGTGTAACTAGCTTAAACCCCATGAAATTAGGCAAATGAATACCTGGTCAAGTCCAATAAGCAATCTAGTCCATCATATCAAGATATACCCGATCCAATAACAATGTTGTAAGCCCATTTCATTCGGTTCTAGACCCAACACCTAATCTCAAAGATCCAAAACCATATACATATAAGACTATTGATAACCCTAATTGCTTTTCACAAACACAATGCCTACCACCTTAGACGCTCCTCTCACCCATCTCTTATCTTCAAAAAATAACGCATCTCATCTTCATTATCAGGTCTCAAACCCAAAAACTCATCTCATCTCACTTCCTCAATGCGTAACACACCATGAATCCAAAACTAACAAACATAACCATACAAGATTTGTGCAGTTGCTGCTCCATTCTGAATCAAGATCATGTTAAAGTCTTCGCGATCCTTGAAGGGTCTCAGGTAGGTTCGGTGTTGACGTCTTGTTTGTCTTTCAACAAACCAAGGAGAGGAAAATAACGTAATTGTTATTATTCTTCTTATTTTTAGTTTCGGATATAAAAGGAAGGTATGCCGCAACATAAATCGATGAAGATGATGATTCAATTAAAAAAACTTTAAAATATTAAAAAATTGATTCGATTTGAGATAACTTTTAATTTTCAATTTTGCTTTAGTTCGAGTCATGTGGTTGATTGATGAGAGTTGGTGAGGGTTATGGTTGTGTCTAGAATTAGGATTTAATTAGGTTTTGGACATGGTTAGGCTGAGGATTCAGCTTCATTAATTCATTAGTTTCTTTTTCTCCTTTTGAGTTCGTTTACGTCTTTGGTTTAGCTTCGGACTGATGATGATATATAAACCGAAGTTGACAGTCTTTGGTATTATGTTTTGGTCAATACCTGGTCTCATATTCTGCTTCATCTTTCTTCTATTTTTTCATTTTGGCCAGTTTACACAAAACATTACGCGTAAACCTGTTGAAATCTTATGCGTAAGAAGACTTTTGCGTAAGCATGCCATACGCCTAATCTTGATCTTTTGCGTAAACCATAGTTTTTGCGTAAGTATTACGCGTAAGCTTAGGGTTTTATGCCTAAGTTGTGTCTTACACATAACTTTCCAAGTTATGTGTAGTAAATCTGAAGTTGTGCGTAAAAAGAGGGTTTGACCCGTTGACCATTTTCCGGCGTCCAATTCCGACCAGATTCCGACCTGTATTTCTGGCAACTTTTACAGAACATGTTATAATGACCAGACCATGTATTTGACCACTGGTTTCACGGATGGTACAAAAAGTCACTACTGCTAAAAGAAACATAAAGTTGCAATATTGGTACCTTAAAGGACACAATAAACAAGATGAAAGCAAAGGACTATTTTGACCATATGGATACATAAAAGACTGTTTAAAAACTGTTTACCACTAAAAAGATAAGAAAAAAAAAATTTCAGATTCAAAAATATTGGGTAAAACAGCCTAAAGGTTTATTGTGATTCGGGAGGTCTAGGTTGATGATTAAAGATGAAATCCATGATTAGTTTAGAGAGAGAAAGAGTATAGAGAGGGTGAAGAAAAAGGTTTATATTAAAGATAAATGAAAGTTACACAATTTCTCACACCCCTCTTGGAGAGTCAAGAGGGGTATTTATAGGCTCATCCTATTACATGTTTGCCTTTTGTACAATAGTAGTCCCTAATGGCACAACTAACTATGTATCTAGTCCAATTCACGTATGTGACGTTATCTTTATAAAAGAGCGAGGCTAACAGATACACTTCTACCCCTTTAAAATTACCTTATCTACACTTTATACCATTGGTAATTTGGTTTCTCTTTAAACACTTCACAAATGATTTCCAAATTGGCTATTTGAGTTGGTAAACCTTAGAATGATTAATGTTAAGGTTTAGTGTGAAGTACAATTGGGGGTTTAGCAAGGATAGGTATTTATAAGATCCAAACAACCAACACATGGGAATTTCTTACAGACGCCTGGCGCGCTGCCCGCGCGTTGACGCGCGTGTGACGCGCTGGCCTCGGTAAATTTTCCCAAGTTTGGGTTCTTGGCCTATAAATACCACCCTTGCCTCTTGTATTCCTCACCTCTTGCCATTATTCTTTCTCTCTAGATTCTTTCTCTCAATCTCTCTCAAATCTCTCTATCTCTAATCTTGTGTTCTTGATTTTCATACTAACATCTTTGAAAGAACACATATCTTTGCAAGGGAAGAATCACAAGAACCTAATCCACTCTTGTGATTGTGTCGAGGGTCTTCTTATCTATACCCTTTCTACTAGAATCGAGTCACTAGGTTAGGTTAGGGCTTGGTTCAAAGAAACTTATATTCATTCAATTGTTTGTAAGGGAAGTCTTGTGTCTTGGTGACCAAGCCTAGATCATTGGGGATCTAGTTGGGGTTTGACACTTCCGGTGGGAAGGCTTAGTAGTGATCTTTGTGATCCTTAGGTGAAGTCGAATCGCGAGATTCTTTTGGGTAGTTTCTGAGGGCGGAATACCGTGGGAGTAACTCCTTATTTGTGAGCATCGATATTGGTGAATATCGGTGGAGTGAATTGTAACGGTTTGTAGTCCACCAAAAGGATTATACTAGTGAATAGTATCAGAGTCGCAGATTCACAACTAGACGTAAGGATGGTATAAAGCCCCCCATCCCGAACCAGTATATATCGTGGTGTCGTTTACTCGCTTTATATACTTTGGTATAGACCCTGGAGATCCAAATGGAACCCCCCCAATACAACCATTCTACAGAGATCAGAATGAGACTGAGTATACTGAGCAAGACAGACAACAGATTGCAGCTGATGATCAGGCATTTCATTACGTCGTTCTTGGTTTACCTGAAACCATTTATGCTACTGTTGATAGCGAAGTAAGTGCACATGCAGTCTGGGAAAGAGTCAAGAGGTTAATGTATGGGACAGACATCGGGAAACAGGAAATGGAAACACAATTTCTTAAGGAACTTCGCAGGTTTACTTCAATTCCTGGTGAATCCATAGAGTCGTACTACCACAGGTTCTGTAAGATCATGAATGATTTATCAAGACACAACCTCAGTCAGACAAATATTGCTAACAACACCAATTTTCTGAATGAGTTGCAACCAGAATGGGGAAGATACGTCACTATTGTTTATCAGACAAAGAATTTGCATGAAGTGACTTATGATCAGTTGTATGACTTCTTGAAGCAAAATCAAGATGAAGCTAATGAAGTAAGGGCTGAATTGCTTGGTAAAAAGCATGATCCTCTAGCATTAATGGCTAATACACCAACACCTTTACCAGTGAACACACAACAACCATCATCATCTTCCACTCACAACTACATGCAACTATCATACATTCAACAACCATCACCTGTCTACCAATAACAATTCTACCCACAGCAACAACATGTTATTCCACAAGAGCAATACCTACAATTCCAAGAACCAGAATTCACTGACAATGATGATGCTACTGCAGCCATGACACAAGCGTTTGCTTTTCTGACAAAGGCATTCCAAGGACGCTATTCTACACCAACTAACAACAACCAAAGGATTTCATTGAACACTCGCAACAAGCAGATTGCTCTGCCGAGTTTTGATATGGGCAATGGAGACCAAATGGTTGGAGTTATAGGGAATCAGCAGGGATATGCTACAGGATTTCACATGGGTAATCAGAATATGCAGAATCAGTTGGTCAGTATGCAGGGAATCTGTACGGTCAGTATGTAGGGAATCAGATGGGTCAGTTTGCTGGAAATCAGAGGGGTCAAAATGTTGGCAATCAGGCAATGGGTAATCAGAATAGGAATGTGGCAGCTCTAGTTGTTGGGAATTATGGAAATGTGAATCAGGGTAATCCGGTAAAGTGTTTCAACTGCCAAGGTGTAGGTCATATGGCAAGGAACTGTCCTACTAAGCCGAACAAGAAAGATCTAGAGTATTTGCAGAAAACAGTGCTGTTGGCACAAAAGGAAAAGGCAGGGTTTCAGTTGAATGCAGAGGAACATGATTTTATGGCTCTTATGGATGAAATGGAAGACAGAGAGGATATCGATGCGAACTGCATATTCATGGCGAATCTTCAGGAAGCTAAGTATGACACGGATTCTGACACACTTCCTGTTTATGACACCAGTGCACCATCTGAGGTATCAAATTTCAACACATGTCATAATAATGATGTATTTGATATGTCTCCTCATGAGGAAAAGCATTCTGAGAAGCTAGCACCCACTTATGATACATACCTGGACACGCTAAGTAGTAGCAATACTCCTTCAGCAACTCCAGATGTGAATCATAATGGAGGCTTCGTTTCACCGCATGCTGAGAATGATGAGGAAACACATGCTTTATTTGAATCATTATTAAATAATTGTGGCATTGAAATCGAGAAAGTGGAAAAGGTCAATCGCGATGTTAAGGCCGCGAATCAGAAATTGACCACTGAGCTTGAGAGATACAAGGAAAATGCAAAAAGTTTTCAAATTCACAAAGAACGCGAGTCAGAACTTGAAATTGGTTATAAGAAGTTACTTGTTAAAGATAGGGAATGGAAAAACAAGTTTGCAAATCTTGAAATAAGTTCAACAAAAACCATTAACTCTTTAAAACAAGAAATTTCTAAGTTTACAAACCAACTTTCAAAACAAAAAACAACTTATACTAATCTTGAAAAAGAAATGGATGAGTTGAAAAAGGACTTTGCAAAGAAAGAAGATAAACTTTTGGATGAAATCATAGAGTCAGAACACATGATTGCACATCTAGAAGAATTAGTGGTTAAGTCGGGTCAGTCAAGTCAAACAATGAAAATGATTTCAAATCAAACTAATCCGATTTACCATACGAAAAATTAAATGGCTCTTGGTAACACAAATCCTTGTAATCTCAAGAAAGCTTAGCAAGAACAGAATGTTTTGTATAATGGTAATGTGATTTACACCAAACATGATCCTTCCGTCGTCCGGGATTCTATGGAAATGATGGAACTTGTCGAAGAGAGCATTACTAAAATGAAACAAAAGGATTTGAAACCGATTGATTACAACAAATTGAACAAACTTTCTGGAATTACTTTTGTTCCTCAAAAAGAACCATCAGTGTTTTCCATAAAACGACCATTCTCAAAAATGTTTTCTAAGAAAGTAGTTGCTTCCAAATCGATTTCTAACATGGAACAGATTTCCTCAAACAACACTTTTACCACAAGTGCTGCAAGAGGATATCTTGATGATCTTAAAACAAGAGTTGGGCAACTTAAAACGACTTTAGAATCTAAAACGAGACTTAATGAGATAAACTGGAATTCCACGGTTCATTTACAGCGTAAAAAGATTCTTGAAAATGAACTTGCTCCTCAAATTAATAACATCCATGCTCGAGTAATTCATTTTGAACAAGCATTTTTGAAAGAAACAGCTGACTACGTCACGGATCACAAATCCCTGATAAAGAAGGCTAATGAATCTGTTGAGCAAATCAATGTTTTGGAAAACCTAAATGATTCTCTCTTCGAAGCCGTTATGACTACTGATATTATGTCCATCATTTTACAAACTTATTCTGTTCA
Organism: Artemisia argyi; assembly: GCA_030686995.1. NCBI lineage: Eukaryota > Viridiplantae > Streptophyta > Magnoliopsida > Asterales > Asteraceae > Artemisia > Artemisia argyi. The sequence continues at coordinate 10,851 of JARVZY010005955.1, forward strand.
AGACGATGAGAGACTGAGAGCTGAGACCTCCGCAATTGTTTCCAAATATGAACATGCTCTTATAAAGCTTGAAAAAGAAAATGTGTCATGTTTTAAACAACTTGATCGGAAAAAAGAAGAATGCAAGTATGAAAAATTGTCGTATGAGCGTGCCTTCAAGAACATGAAAGAGCAAAATGATGTTTTGAGGGCTCAACTTGAAAGTAAAAAAGGGAAGGGTGAGGAAACTATGTTTGCAAAACCATCGACTTCGGAGAAACCAAATGTTCCAAATACGGTTCAAAAAGCAAAAATGTCTATTTCACGGTTTGCTCCAAAAGTCGATGAGAAAAAGGATTTGACAAAACCAGTCACTCCAACACCCTTTCCCAAGAAAAGTGAAAATGGAAAGATTGTTGATAAAGGAAAAGCGGTTGTCGAAACACCAAAAGTTCTAGCACCTGGCCTTTTTAGGATTAGTCCCACTAATGCGTCTGCCTCCACATCTAAGACTTATGAGGGCAAAAAGGTTAATTCTAAAGAGTCTAGTGATGCTAAAAAGGACAACAATATAAATCCTAATGCGTGTGCCTCAACTTCTACATGATTATAAAGCACCTTTAGGAGCAGCAGACTAAAGCCTAGGAGCAATACAAGGAACAATAGAGTCTCGCTTGCCTCTAAGAGTAGTTGCAAGAATAAAGTTGAAGAAGTAGAAGAACACCCTAGGAATTTCTCGCTTTCTAATAAGAGACATATTTCATCTGAATGTAATGTCGAGAGTACTGGTTCTAATGCATGTAATGACACTGTTTGTTTAATATGCAAGAAATGTTTAATTAATGATGTTCATGATAAATGTGTTTCTAAGAATGTGAATGTTACGCCTGAACAGAAGAGCGTTTCGAAAGGTCCTAGTGCAAAATCTAGATTTGTTGGAAACCTAATTAAAAGAATTAGGAACACCACTAATATTCGCACGCCTAGGAACTATCTTAAGCATTGTGTTTGGATTCCAACGGGTAGAGAATTTATACTCAAGGATGACAAATTAGAAATAGTTCAAGCTAAACAAGTAGCAACTGTCTATGAGTGTGATTTTGATTGTACCCCTAACCCCATGGAACCAAATTCAAAACGGTTTCCAAATACAAACTCTTCTGTTATTGGCAGGTTATCAAAATATGTCTTTGGATCGTCGACTCGGGTTGCTCCAAGCACATTGATGAGTGCTCAAACAGTCATCATTTTTATCGTATTTGAACTGCCAAAACATCAAAAAACGCTCAGAAATGCATCAAAATACGAAAAATATCCCAGGGATTGTATTTTATACGTTTCAGATGCAAAATGAGCAAATGAAAAACGAACAAAGTTTACATAATTGGCAGTTTTAGTCCCCCAACTTTCAAAAATTTACAAAACTAGTCCCTGAGCATTTGTTTTGAAAGGAAAGTCAACCTAAGGCATTTAGAAGTCAAAAATTATCAAAATTAATCCTTAGGTTATTGTAAAAGTAAAAAATATCTTTTGTGGCCCTTGTGTTATTGTAATATGGCAAAAGTGTCCCGTGGAATACTTTGGAGGATGTGCAAATTCAGACCCTCAAATCCCATAAATTACAAAATTGGTCCTTGTGATTGAAATTTATACAAACCAAACGGACCTTTTGTTATTACTTAAACCAAAACCAAACCAACCCCCAGTCCACTCCCTTTGGCTCAAAACTATTAACCCCAGCCCACCAACACAACCAAAGCCCACCCAATCCATCCCCACGTTTTAATAATAAAAACGGGGTCAAACCCAAAGTCAACCCTCCTCTTTTCACCTTCTTCCCCGCCTAAACACACAGCCACCCAACCACTGTACTGCCCCCCAACATTTATGTCCCCCACTCCTTTCTCCAACACACCCTACCCAGCCACCCTACACCATCCCAACAAGTCAACCCCCCATGGAAATACAACTTCTTGTCCCCTCCAGGACATTATTCCAGGGTTTCAAATGATGATAAAGTAAATCAAGGGTGCAGAAAATGTCAAAGCCAATCCAATGGCTAGGAATGGCTCAAGGAGTGCTTTTGCACTGTTCTATCTCAGTAAGCAAGCACAAGTGGAAAGAGAAGAGCAAGCTTAGATTTTAGTATAAATAGGTATCAATTGTAAGCCATCATGACATCCCTTTCCTTTGTATTTTTCTGTTTTAAAACTTAGTTTACTTTTGTAATTTCAGATTTCAAGTTTAATCAAAGTCCTATTTCAGTTTGTGCAAATTCAAATTTTTAATCAAATTTCCAAGTTACTTGTTATTTCATTCAAATGCTCTTTGTTTGATCTCAAAATGTTACTTTAAGCTTATTAAAGTTAATTGAATCAAAAGAAAGAAAAAAAAACAGAAAAGGAAAGAAAAACAGAACATTACAAAGAAAAATTCATAAATACAAAAAAAATTGAAGAAAAGAAGAAAGAAGCAGTAGAAGATATGATGATTAATGGTTTAGAGTCTCATGGGAGACACTTAGGTTGTTCTATTGGTTCCTAGATCTCAGACTCCTAGCATGGATGTCAAGTAAGGAGTTGTACCAAGTTTTCTAATATTGTGTGATAAGTATAACTTGTTGAATTTGATTGTTCATTCCTGCTCATTTAGGTTTGTTTAGACTTAGTATTAAGTAATTAGTCAAGTTCTAGTGTTAATTTGCTCACTTACTTTGAAAATCACAAAAACAGATTACAATAGGGGTGTTTGGAATTAAGTGGTCATCTGAGTTCTGAGTATTGTTTGATGTTGAATACTATAGAAGTAGCTTACATTAGGTTTAATTAGTCACTTTAAGTCATAAAATACTAGGGACTTTTAGTTAAAGTCAAAGTTGATGTTTAATTCAATCTATTAGTGCACTGTTAGGATTTGGAATCCATAATCTCATCAAATCCATTCCCAATTAGTTAACATAGCTCAATTCAGTGTTATTCTAGCTAAATACTTCATTTTCAGTATTTAAATCAAGATCATAATTCACAAAAGTCAATCTTTCATCAAGTTTCTAAAAGTCAAAAGTTAGATAGTGTGCAGAATCTCAAAATTTGGGTGAATTTTTTGGAATTTTGTGGGTGGATTGAGACCTTGAAACTTTCAGAGGTTAAAATATCCCAGTTAAACTACAAGGATTCATGTTCAGATTATTTTCTAGATTTTTTGTGTGGTTCTTGCTTGAGCTTAATTAGGACTGCAGGGAGTGCAACCTCCCCTGCTTCAGGCCATTGGCCATTTTACTCAGATCTGTAATTTGCTACTGAGTGGGCCCCACACCCCTTATTTTGGCTTATATTGTAGCTTATCAGCCCTTACTCTTAGATTTCAGCTTATTTTAAGCCTTGGCTTATTATTGCATACCTTATTGGTGGCTTATTTGTGGCCTGCTATCAGGTCCCAAAACTGACCCTTCAGCTTTTGACCCCATTTTCCCAAGCTCACACAGAGCTCATAAATAGCTAAAAAGCATAGCTTATTGGCTTATTGTGTTACCTACCAGTCACCCTTGGCAGGTCAAGTCCCATATTGGACCTTCTTTCACTTCTGTGGATCCCACAGAGGTCCAAATAGCCCTCATTTGGCCTGTTTGGCTGACAGGGATGACTTGAAGTGCTTATTTGTTAACTTGTGCTTTTTCAGTGCTTTTCACTTGTTCCTTTTTCTCATTTCCAGTTCATAAAAGTAGATTGCATCTTATTTTCCTGTTGTGTACTCTTAGTAGCTTATTTTGAGTTTATCTCAATTCATTTTCAAGCTTAATAATCAACTGTCAAGCTTTTTGATAAGCACAAAGCTTATTTTTAAGCTTAAGCAAAAGTTCCTTCATAAAAAGTGCTTATTTTCAGCAGTTAATCAGTTTTGTAAAAGAAAAATCAAGAAAAGACAAAAAATTAGAAAGTAATAGCTTCTATTTAAGCTATTTTGGCTTATTTTCTGCTTATTTATAAGCACTTTTCATTTTTAAATTTTTCTCAGGTTCCTTTTTAGTTAAAATAATTTTAGGAATTTTTTCAGATTTTTCCTTGGTCATTTAGTATTTTTTATAATTTAGTTTAATTTAAATTAATTAAATAATTAGTTTTTAATTAGTAATAATTAATTAAAAAGTAGGAAAAATAGTTTTTCTGTTTTAAAATTAATTTTATAATATTTTAGATTTTTCTAAATTTATTTTTAATTTTTCTAGTTAAATTTCATAATTATTTGTAATTTAGGATAATTTAGTTAATTAAAAAGTAATTAATATTTAGTAATTAATTAGTAGTAATTAATTAAATAGTTGTAAAAATAATTTTAATTTTCTAAAAATTTTCTTATATCATTAGGATTGTAAAAATATAATTTTCACATTCGTAGGACTTTATTTGCTCTTGTTTCACATTTTATTTCGCGCACTCGCGTTTTAATTAAGTTAACTTTTACGTTTTTAATCCTAGCTTACGTATTAAGGTTCCCTAATTTCCTATTATGTTTCCCGTAGTATCTTAGGTAGTTTTTAAGGGTTAAATTTCATTTCCATTGTAAATTCACACTTATGTTACGTATTCGTTCGTTAATTCGTGATTTTCGTTAATTTAACGTACCACAATACCAAATAACCTTTCTCAACCAAACATACAAGGTTTTAATCTTGATCTTTCCTCGAAACTTTCCATTCACACCTCGTTGGGGTACGACTCGGGAAATCACTTCCCGGTCTCACAAATATCACTTTCACGAGTTTTACGAGGTAATCGTTTTCCTAAAAGGTTTACTCGTATTACTTCACGTCTATTTGTTTCACGATAAATTAGACCTCACGTTTTTTGATATTTTGATAAATTGTTTTTGTACACACCAAAACACAACGAATCAAATGGCGCCGCTGCCGGGGAGGCTGTGTGTCGAAAGTCTCGATAAGGTTTAGACGATTAGTCTTGTAGAACCTTCGCAAGAAGTTACGCTTTTATAAAACTTATAAAAAACCAAAAATATTTTTCTTTTGTTTCTATATATGTATTATATCTATATAAGATAAGAAAAACACAAAAAGATTTTCCCGTTTCTTTTTTTAATAATAACATTAAAATCTTACCACCGCAAATCAAGGCAGAACACCTACAAACTGGGGGGTGTGACCATAATAAGTTCCCAAACCTAAGATCAAAACTTGCCTTTGTATCACTTGCATCTTGGAAAACTCTTAAACGAGAAACAAACTTTAAGAGGAGTCGAAACGGTATGTGGCGATCCAACGAACTTCGCCCAGTGAGAGATCTATTCTTCTCTCCCGCTCCTTTGTGCGTTTTTCTTTAGAAGTCGACCTTGCGTTCTTGATTATTGGTTTAAGTTCCCTTGTCATTAAAGTGGTATTGTTTTAATTGAGTTTGTTTTTGTGGTGTATGCGCACCCGTTCGTCTACGTCAACAAGTCCTTTGCAAACGCTTAACAACATTCCAAGAAGAAGGCGTAATCGATGACGTACCAATCCAATAGTCGAACCCGAGATTCGTACTATTCCTACCATGGCGGCTGAGCCCACTATGAATGAGCTTCTCCAAGCACCCATCGAGGGTTACGGAGATGCTATCGTTGTTCCAGCCATCGTGGCTGACAACTTTGAGCTCAAAACGGGGTTGATAAACCTTGTCACCTCGCGTCAATTCTACGGTTTCGAAAGGGACGATCCTCAAGATCACATCCGATGGTTCAATAAAATCACATCCACCATCAAATGCAAAAATGTCCCTGAGGAGGCAATCAAACTTCTCCTCTTCCCATTTTCCCTCGATGGGGCAGCCAAAAATTGGCTTGACAAACAACCCCCTCAATCAATTGAAACATGGGAAGATTTGGTTAAGAAGTTTGTGAATGAATTCTTTCCTCCTTCGAAAACCACGGCCCTCAAGAATGAGATCATGAAATTCACACAGAAATTCGATGAATCATTAGGTGAGGCATGAGACCGTTATAAGGATATGCTTCGTAAATGTCCTCATCATGGTTTCTCCGAGTTAATGCAACTCGACACTTTCTATAATGGTGTGAGCCAAATTGATCAAGACTCTCTAAACGCCTCCGCGGGAGGTAATTTCTTGAATCGAACCACAAAGGATGCTTTAGTGATCATTGAGAATAAGTCTAAGGTCCGCATTCCACGAAGCAAGCCGGTTGTTTCCCAAGTGAATGTTAGCCTTTCTACTCCATCACCCGTGGCTCAATCTAGCACCGATGCTAGACTTAACAAACTCACAGAAGCTATTCATGCTTTGGTTCTCACCAAAAATAAGAAAGTTTTTCCTCAACCTGCCGAAGTCAAAAAGGTTGAAGTTTGTGTTACTTGTGGTGGTCCACACGCATATTACAATTGTACTGCCACCGATGGCAATCCATTTGAAGTTAATGCGATAGCCGGTAATCCTAATCAAGGAGGTAATCAATACCGTCCTCAAATAGAGCCAAATTACCGTGCTAGCAATCAAGGTGGTCCACCCGGTTTTTCTCAACCCAATAATCCAAATCGATTCAATCAAAATAAACAAAGAAATCAAAATGTTCAAAATCAGTTTCATACCCCCAATAATCAATTTTCAAATCAAGAGGGAAACTTCAATCAAGGTTTTCAATCTCATAATCACCAAGCTCCTAATGTTGCTTCAAATGAACTTGCTAATTACATCAAAGCAAACGAAGCTAACATGAGGGGAATGCAAAAGCAAATCAACACTTTGAAGAATGATTTTCAATCTTCAATGTCGAGACAAGGAAATGCGCTTAAGAATGAACTTCGAAATACTAATCACAAGATTGAACAATCTCAAAGTAAGATTGAGAACATGTTTGCTAGTCTTATGAATCAAATAAGTCAAGCTCCTACTTTGGGTACTCTTTCGGGAAACACCATTCCCAACCCGAAGGGTGAATTGAAAGCTATTTCCACTCGTAGTGGTAAAGTAGTAAATGGACCCTCGACTCCTATTCCTCCACCTTTGAAGGAAACGGAACGAGAACCCGAGGTTATAAAGGACAAAGTGCAACCCTCAAGCTCACGAAGTACCGCACACGTCCAACCTTCGGTTGATCCAACTCCAATTCCCGAATTTGCTTTATCAAAGAGAATTCCTAAGCCTTCGATCCCGTATCCTTCAAGGCTTAATGATCAAAAACTCCGTGAGCAAACTAATGATCAAATGAAGAAGTTTCTTGAGATATTTCAAAAGTTACACTTCGACATTAGTTTCGCGGATGCTCTTCTCTATATGCCCAAGTTTGCTTCCACCTTCAAGAGTCTTTTAAGTAATAAAGAGAAATTGTTTGAACTCACCAAAACTTGTTTGAATGAGAATTGTTTGGCGGTGCTTCTAAAGAAACTTCCTGAAAAATTAGGAGACCCCGGGAAATTTCTCATTCCTTGTGATTTCCAAAAGATAGAAGAATAATTCGCCTTGGCCGATCTTGGCGCTAGTATAAATCTCATGCCTTTCTCTATTTGGCAAAAGCTTTCACTTCCCGAGCTTACACCAACATGAATGACTCTTGAATTAGCAACCCGAACTGTTACGGTACCGAAGGGTATTGCTGAAGATGTCTTTGTGAAGGTTGGTAAGTTCCACTTTCCTGCCGACTTCGTAGTCGTTGATTTCGATGCCGACCATCGTGTTCCCCTTATTTTTGGAAGACCATTCTTGAAAACGGCTCGTGCATTAATCGACGTCTTCGAAGGTGAATTGACTATGAGAGTTGGCGATGAAAAATTGGTCATTAACATTGAAAACACTTCAAAAGATCTTCTCGACCTTGAACGAGAAGCAATTAACCAAATTGATGTCATCGATATTACATGCGATGAATACTTTGAAGAAGTGTTAAATGTGCAAGGATCAGTTAATTCTACCATCGATGTCTCTTCCCCCTCTCTCACTCCTTTTGAGGGAGGTGACTTCGTTTTGGAAGACATTGAAGCTTGTTTATCATGTGATTCTCGTGTTGATCATGATTCTATCAATCCCGAGGAAGACATACTTCTTCTTGAGAAGTTGCTTAATGATGATCCATCATCTCTTCCTCCAAAAGAACTTCATAACGAGGAAGTCAAAAATGTTGAAAAAACTGATGACTTCCCCGAGGTTGAACTCAAGGAACTTCCGCCTCATCTCGAGTATGCATTTTTGGAGGGTGACGATAAGTTTCCCGTCATAATTGCCAAAGACTAGAATGAGGAAAATAAAACCGCACTTCTCAAGGTTTTAAAGTCACACAAGCGAGCCATTGCTTGGAGACTTTCCGACATCAAGGGTATTAACCCGGAATTTTGTATGCACAAAATTTTGATGGAGGATGTCTTTAAACCGGCGGTTCAACAACAAAGAAGGGTAAATCCAAAAATCCATGAAGTAATCAAGCAAGAAGTCATAAAACTTCTTGATGCCAGATTGATTTACCCTATATCGGATAGTCCTTGGGTTAGTCCGATTCATTGTGTGCCCAAGAAGGGTGGTATAACGGTTGTTAAAAATGATGATAACGAGTTAATTCCTACTCGATTGGTAACGGGTTGGCGTGTTTGCATTGACTATTGAAAGTTGAATGACGCCACCCGTAAAGACCACTTTCCTCTACCTTTCATGGATCAAATGCTCGAAAGATTGACGGGAAACGAATACTATTGTTTCCTTGACGGTTTTTCGGGTTATTTCCAAATTCCCATCGATCCTCAAGATCAAGAAAAAACGACTTTCACGTGTCCATATGGAACATTTGCTTATCGTCGCATGCCTTTTGGCTTGTGCAATGCTCCGGGCACGTTTCAAAGATGCATGATGGCCATTTTTCACGACATGATCGATAAAACAATGGAGGTCTTCATGGATGATTTTTTGGTCGTTGGGAATTCATTCGAATCATGTCTCACCAATTTAGACAAAATGCTTCAAAGGTGTGAAGACAACAATCTTAGTCTAAATTGGGAGAAAAGTCATTTCATGGTTAAGGAAGGAATTGTCCTTGGCCATAAAATCTCTAAGAGCGGGATTGAGGTTGACAAGGCTAAAATAGATGTCATTTCTAGACTTCCTCCTCCCACAACTGTTAAAGGTGTTCGGAGTTTTCTGGGTCATGCCGGCTTCTATTGTAGATTCATTCAAGATTTCTCAAAAATAGCTAGGCCTATGACCCAACTTCTTGAAAAAGAAACTCCGTTTATCTTTTCTGCTGAGTGCATCGAAGCTTTTCAAACTCTCAAAAGAAAGCTTACCGAGGCACCAATTCTAGTTGCCCCCGATTGGGACCTACCTTTCGAACTTATGTGTGATGCGAGTGATTTCACCATAGGTGCGGTCTTGGGGCAACGAAAAACCAAGCATTTTCAGCCGATTCATTATGCAAGCAAAACCTTGACCGAAGCTCAAGCTCACTACACCACAACGGAAAAAGAATTACAAGCCGTGGTGTATGCGTTTGAGAAGTTTCGGCCATACTTAATCTTGACTAAAAGCATAGTGTACACGGATCACTCGGCTCTCAAATATCTCTTTGCCAAGCAAGATGTAAAGCTGAGATTGCTCTGTTGGGTTTTCCTCCTACAAGAATTTGATATCATTATTCGTGATAAAAAAGGAGCCGAAAACCTCGCTGCTGACCATCTTTCCCGATTGGAAAACCCTCATCAAGGTGTTCTTGAGAAAAAGGAAATAAATGAAACGTTTCCTCTCGAGACACTTAATGTGCTTTCTAGTCGTGGTGATTCTAGTACCCCATGGTTTGCCGACTTTGCAAACTACCATGCGGGGAATTTCGTTGTCAAAGGGATGTCGTCCCACCAAAAGAGCAAATTTTTCAAAGATGTGAATCATTAGTTTTGGGACGATCCCTATTTGTTTAAAATTTGTGCGGATCAAGTTATTCGTAGGTGTGTTCATGGCCAAGAAGCCATGGAAATTCTTAAGGCTTGTCATAATAGACCCACCGGTGGTCATCATGGCCCGAACTACACCGCTCGAAAAGTATTTGATTCCGGGTTTTATTGGCCCACAATCTACAAAGACGCCCATGACTTAGTCAAATCTTGTGACTCGTGTCAACGTCAAGGAAAGATAACACAACGGGATGAGATGCCACAAAATGTCATCCAAGTTTGTGAAATCTTCGATGTTTGGGGCATAGACTTTATGGGGCCGTTCCCGTCTTCACGAGGGAACAAGTACATACTCGTGGCCGTTGACTATTTGTCAAAATGGGTCGAAGCCAACGCTCTCCCAACCAACGATGCCCGAGTAGTTGTAAAGTTTTTAAAATCGCTCTTTGCTAGGTTTGGAACTCCCCGCGCTATCATTAGTGATCACGGTACTCACTTTTGCAATGACCAATTTGCGAAAGTCATGCTCAAGTATGGTGTCACTCACCGACTTGCCACTGCTTATCACCCACAAACAAGTGGGCAAGTGGAAGTTTCAAACCGGGGTTTAAAAAGAATTCTTGAAAGGACCGTAGGCGAAAACCGTGCCTCTTGGTCGGACAAATTAGATGACGCTTTATGGGCTTTTCGCACGGCTTATAAAACACCCATCGGGTGTACTCCCTACAAGCTCGTGTATGGAAAAGCGTGTCATCTACCGATTGAGCTCGAGCACAAAGCTTATTGGGCTTTAAAGAATGCAAACTTCGATCTCAAGTCCGCGGGTGATCATAGGAAAGTTCAACTCAATGAACTAAATGAACTTCGTGATCAAGTTTACGAAAACTCTTTAATCTACAAAGAGAAAACAAAGAAGATCCACGACTCCAAAATCAAGAACCGCGTTTTCAACGTTGGTGACCGAGTCCTTCTTTTTAACTCTAGATTGAAGATATTTTAGGGTAAGCTTAAAACCCGCTGGACTGGACCTTACACCGTTGCCAAAGTTTTCCCAAATGGTACCGTCGAATTGTCTCAAAATGACGGTCCAAATTTTAAAGTAAATGGGCATCGGTTGAAGCATTATTTTGGTGGGGACATACCACCCATGGTTGTCCCGGACCTCCAAACTTTCCCCATGGACCAATGAATTCGGGGATCGAGTCAAGCTAGCGACTCGATAAACAAAAACAGTAGCAACAACATGGGTTTTCACCCATGTCTCTGATTTCTTTCTACTTTCTAACACCCTAGTGTGGGGGAGTGGCACCCCCTGCAGCTGTTTCAATGTATATATCTCAAAAACAAATGTGTGTTTGTTCGTATAAATAAAGTGAAAAATGAAAAAACGACATTCCCACAGTTAGCTTTTAATATTATCTTCTTACGTTCAAGGATTCGGTATAATAGCCGGGACTTTGAATATTGAGGACAATATTCAATTCTAAGTGTGGGGGAGGGGAAAATTCTAGCGAATTTTATCAAATTATACCGTCTAGTATCCCTGTTTTTGGCCTAAAATTTAAATTTTTTTTCACTTTATTTCAAAATTTTTGTGGTTATCAGTCCGCCGTGTCTAAATGACAAAAGGATTGGCTAATCCAGGAGCAAACGGCTCTTGGTAAAGATATATCAAACCCGTTGATGGCTTGCAATTTGCCCAAAATTGTATGGTAAATCAACTCGCCAAATCCAAAAAGTGAATGAGTTGGCTAGCCCGCAAGATTATGGCTTGTGGTAAAGGCAGTGGAAAAACCATAATTGGTAATCAACTCACCAAGATGTTGACTGTGTCCATCAAGAGTTGGCTAGTCTAGAAGCAAACGACTTCTGGTAAAGACTAATCAAATCCGTTGACAGCTGGTGGTTTGCTCAAAATCACATGGTTATCAGGTGGACCATACTTCTTACTTGAATCGATACATCTGGCTACTCCAGAAGTGATGGCTTTTGGTAAAGAGTTTCAAATCCATCAAGTTTTCCAAAAAGATTGCTAGGGACTAGCAATAGTTTAGTGTGGGGGATTGATGAGTGCTCAAACACTCATCATTTTTATCGTATTTGAACTGCCAAAACATCCGAAAACGCTCAGAAATGCATCAAAATACTAAATATATCCCAGGGATTGTATTTTATACGTTTCAGATGCAAAATGAGCAAATGAAAAATGAACAAAGTTTACACAATTGGCAGTTTTAGTCCCCCAACTTTCAAAAATTTACAAAACTAGTCCCTGAGCATTTGTTTTGAAAGGAAAGTCAACCTAAGTCATTTAGAAGTAAAAAATTATCAATATTAATCCTTAGGTGAAAACTTTGGAAAAATTACACTTTTGCTCCCTGCAGTTTGGAAATTGGCAAAATCAGTCCCTGGGAAGTTTTAAAAGTAAAAAATATCTTTTGTGGCCCTTGTGTTATTGTAATGTGGCAAAAGTGACCCGTGGAATACTTTGGAGGATGTGCAAATTCAGACCCTCAAATCCCATAAATTACAAAATTGGTCCTTGTGATTGAAATTTATACAAACCAAACGGACCTTTTGTTATTACTTAAACCAAAACCAAACCAACCCCCAGTCCACTCCCTTTGGCCCAGAAATATTAACCCCAGTCCACCAACACAACCAAAGCCCACCCAATCCATCCCCACGTTTTAATAATAAAAACGGGGTCAAACCCAAAGTCAACCCTCCCCTTTTCACCTTCTTCCCCGCCTAAACACACAGCCACCCAACCACTGTACTGCCCCCCAACATTTATGTCCCCCACTCCTTTCTCCAACACACCCTACCCAGCCACCCTACACCATCCCAACAAGTCAACCCCCCCATGGAAATACAACTTCTTGTCCCCTCCAGGACATCATTCCAGGGTTTCAAATGATGATAAAGTAAATCAAGGGTGCAGAAAATGTCAAAGCCAATCCAATGGCTAGGAATGGCTCAAGGAGTGCTTTTGCACTGTTCTATCTCAGTAAGCAAGCACAAGTGGAAAGAGAAGCCCAAGCTTAGATTTTAGTATAAATAGGTATCAATTGTAAGCCATCATGGCATCCCTTTCCTTTGTATTTTTCTGTTTTAAAACTTAGTTTACTTTTGTAATTTCAGATTTCAAGTTTAATCAAAGTCCTATTTCAGTTTGTGCAAATTCGAATTTTTAATCAAATTTCCAAGTTACTTGTTATTTCATTCAAATGCTCTTTGTTTGATCTCAAAATGTTACTTTAAGCTTGTTAAAGTTAATTGAATCAAAAGAAAGAAAAAAAAACCAGAAAAGGAAAGAAAAACAGAACATTACAAAGAAAAATTCATAAATACAAAAAAAATTGAAGAAAAGAAGAAAGAAGCAGTAGAAGATATGATGATTAATGGTTTAGAGTCTCATGGGAGACACTTAGGTTGTTCTATTGGTTCCTAGATCTCAGACTCCTAGCATGGATTTCAAGTAAGGAGTTGTACCAAGTTTTCTAATATTGTGTGATAATTATAACTTGTTGAATCTGATTGTTCATTCCTGCTCATTTAGGTTTTTTTTAGACTTAGTATTAAGTAATTAGTCAAGTTCTAGTGTTAATTTGCTCACTTACTTTGAAAATCACAAAAACAGATTACAATAGGGGTGTTTGGAATTAAGTGGTCATCTGAGTTCTGAGTATTGTTTGATGTTGAATACTATAGAAGTAGCTTACATTAGGTTTAATTAGTCACTTTAAGTCATAAAATACTAGGGTCTTTTAGTTAAAGTCAAAGTTGGTGTTTAATTCAATCTATTAGTGCACTGTTAGGATTTGGAATCCATAATCTCATCAAATCCATTCCCAATTAGTTAACATAGCTCAATTCAGTGTTATTCTAGCTAAATACTTCATTTTCAATAATTAAATCAAGATCATAATTCACAAAAGTCAATCTTTCATCAAGTTTCTAAAAGTCAAAAGTTAGATAGTGTGCAGAATCTCAAAATTTGGGTGAATTTTCTGGAATTTTGTGGGTGGATTGAGACCTTGTAACTTTCAGAGGTTAAAATATCCCAGTTAAACTACAAGGATTCATGTTCAGATTATTTTCTAGATTTTTTGTGTGGTTCTTGCTTGAGCTTAATTAGGACTGCAGGGAGTGCAACCTCCCCTGCTTCAGGCCATTGGCCATTTTACTCAGATCTGTAATTTGCTACTCAGTGGGCCCCACACCCCTTATTTTGGCTTATATTGTTGCTTATCAGCCTTTACTCTTAGATTTCAGCTTATTTTGAGCCTTGGCTTATTATTGCATACCTTATTGGTGGCTTATTTGTGGCCTGCTATCAGGTCCCAAAACTGACCCTTCAGCTTTTGACCCCATTTTCCCAAGCTCACACAAAGCTCATAAATAGCTAATAAGCATAGCTTATTGGCTTATTGTGTTACCTACAAGTCACCCTTGGCAGGTCAAGTCCCATATTGGACCTTCTTGCAGGTCAAGTAGATTGCATCTTATTTTGCTGTTGTGTACTCTTAGTGGCTTATTTTGAGTTTATCTGAATTCATTTTCAAGCTTAATAATCAACTGTCAAGCTTTTTGATAAGCACAGAGCTTATTTTTAAGCTTAAGCAAAAGTTCCTTCATAAAAAGTGCTTATTTTCAGTAGTTAATCAGTTTTGTAAAAGAAAAATCAAGAAAAGACAAAAAATTAGAAAGTGATAGCTTCTATTTAAGCTATTTTGGCTTATTTTCTGCTTATTTATAAGTACTTTTCATTTTTAAATTTTTCTCAGGTTCCTTTTTAGTTAAAATAATTTTAGGAATTTTTTCAGATTTTTCCTTGGTCATTTAGTATTTTTTATAATTTAGTTTAATTTAAATTAATTAAATAATTAGTTTTTAATTAGTAATAATTAATTAAAAAGTAGGAAAAATAGTTTTTCTGTTTTAAAATTAATTTTATAATATTTTAGATTTTTCTAAATTTAATTTTCATTTTTCTAGTTAAATTTCATAATTATTTGTAATTAGGATAATTTAGTTAATTAAAAAGTAATTAATATTTAGTAATTAATTAGTAGTAATTAATTAAATAGTTGTAAAAATAATTTTAATTTTCCAAAAATTTTCTTATATCATTAGGATTGTAAAAATATAATTTTCACATTCGTAGGACTTTATTTGCTCACGTTTCACGTTTTATTTCGCGCACTTGCGTTTTAATTAAGTTAACTTTTACGTTTTTAATCCTAGCTTACGTTTTAAGGTTCCCTAATTTCCTATTATGTTTCCCGTAGTATCTTAGGTAGTTTTTAAGGGTTAACTTTCATTTCCATTGTAAATTCACACTTAGGTTACGTATTCGTTCGTTAATTCGTGATTTTCGTTAATTTAACGTACCACAATACCAAATAACCTTTCTCAACCAAACATACAAGGTTTTAATCTCGATCTTTCCTCGAAACTTTCCATTCACACCTCGTTGGGGTACGACTCGGGAAATCACTTCCCGGTCTCACAAATATCACTTTCACGAGTTTTACGAGGTAATCGTTTTCCTAAAAGGTTTGCTCGTATTACTTCATGTCTATTTGTCTCACGATAAATTAGACCTCACGTTTGTTGATATTTTGATAAATTGTTTTTGCACACACCAAAACACAACGAATCAAATGTTTTTGCACCACACATGACCGGGAATTTAAAGCTGCTGATCAATTTCATCTGGAAATTCATGGGAACTGTACGCTTTGGAAATGATCATGTAGCAGCTATTCAGGGTTATGGATCTTCAATTTGGGAATTTTTTGATCACTCGAGTTTACTACGTCGATGGGTTGGGACATAATTTGTTTTCAGTTGGGCAGTTTTGTGATGCAGATTTAGAAGTTGCATTCAGGAGAAACACAGTTTTTGTTAGAAATTTGGTTGGTGATGATCTCTTAACTGGTAATCGTGGTACAAACTTGTATGCTATCGACATCAACCAAATGGATTCTACATCACCAATTCGTCTTATGACAAGGGCAACCGAAACTAAGTCCTGGATGTGGCATAGACGTTTATCCCATCTCAATTTCGACACCATCAACAAGTTAGCCAAAGACAACATCGTCAACGGTCTTCCTAAGTTCAAATACACCAAGGATCATCTATGTCCATCATGCGAACAAGGAAAAAGCAAAAGAGCATCATATAAACCTAAAACCATACCTAGTTAGGAAGCAAGGTTACATTTGTTGCACATGGACTTATGTGGCCCAATGAGAGTTGAAAGCATTAATGGGAACAAGCATATTCTTGTTATCATTGATGATTATTCAAGATATACATGGGTAAAGTTTTTGAGATCAAAAGATGAAGCACCAGGCATCATCATCACCTTTCTGAATCTTATTCAAGTTCTACTTCAAGCTCCAGTAAGGATTGTAAGAAAAGACAATGGCACAGAATTCACAAATCAGGAGTTAAGAACCTATTTTGAAGATGTTGGAATCACACACCAAACATCAGTTGTTAGAACTCCACAGTAGAATGGGGTAGTTGAGAGAAGAAACCGAACTCTTGAGGAAGCTGCTCGCACAATGCTAATTTATTCTAGTGCACCACTATTCTTATCGGCTGATGCTGTAGCCACTGCTTGTTTTACCCAAAACCGATCCCTAGTACATCCAAGATTCAATAAAACCCTATATGAGCTAGTGAACAACCGTAAACCTGACATCTCTTACCTTCACGTGTTTGGCGCTTTGTGCTATCCGACGAAAGACAGAGAAGATCTAGGAAAGTTGAAAGCTAAGGGTGATATTGGAATCTTCATTGGATATTCAGAAAACTCGAGGGCATTTAGGGTGTATAATAGAAGAACGAAAAGGATAATGGAGACGATGAATGTGAAGTTTGATGAGATTTCACAAATGGCTTCTGAGGGATACGCTCTAGAACCCGCGCTTAATCCGATGGCTTCTAATCAAAACGGATTAGGACCCGCACCAAACATGCAGACTTCTGGACACATCAGTTCAGGACTTGTGCCTCACGGAGCTCATTCAACAAACACAGACAAACCTTCAGAACAAGAACTAGAAAATTTCTTCGAGTTAATGTTTGATGAATATTATGGTGGAACTTCGACAAATGCATCTCAACAACATTCCGCT
>JARVZY010005956.1:0-27855 GCA_030686995.1 Artemisia argyi
TTCTTTACTTAACACCTACTGATTTTATGCTTTCAACTTTCAACTATGACCTAAAGTGTGATGTCTAAATCATTGTTTACATCTGAAACTTACAATAACACAACTAAGCATGCAAATCCAAACACCCCTATACTGCACTATTGCAATGGTTTTTCAAAGCAATTCAATGATTTAACACTAGAAACAGAATGAAAGCAATCTAATGAGATCTAATACACACTAATAAGCATGAATGAACAATTAATAAGCTGAGACTATAGAGATTATGAAAAATCAGAAGTATTGCTTACTTCATGCCATCCAAGCCAATAAGAACTAGAACCAGAACCACCTATAGAGCCTCCACAGGCTCACTAATACCCAAATCCATTCCTTGCATCCTCTGCTTCCATCTTCTTCATCAGAAACCTATTTTTTTTTCTTTTGATTTTTCTTTTTTTTTATATTTTCTATTTATGGTACTAAGCTGCTTGTGATTGTATCTAAAAGCTTTTAGAAGCTTTCTGGGAGCTTACATGTATCTATAAGTCCATAACACAAACATGAATAACAACAGACCTTGATTTGAAATTTTGAAACATGGATGAAAATTGCATACACAAATAGAGATACTGAAACTTGATTTCTATTACTTGAAAAAGTTAAGATTACAGTTGAATTGACTAACCAAATGCTTAAAAGCTTGAATCTTACACTAGAATTTAAATTCTTAATTATACGACATACAATAAAACTAATTAAACTACTACTACTTGCTTCCTGCCATAATCTTCTCTTTTATAGCCATTTTGAGACCCCCTTGACCTTCTGAATCTTTCCCATTAATAATCTTGATCGTTGGATGAGGGGAAATGATCTTGACCGTTTAAAAGGGTTTGGCGCCAAAAACGGATAAGTCCAAATTGGACTGTTGTAGCAATTGGGGAGGGGTGGCATTTAATGTGGAGGTGATGGGAGGTAGAAGGTGGGTTGGGTGGTGGAGAATTGACGTGCAAGTAGAGAGGGGAGGGGTGAATACCGTTGGTGGTTTTGTGGGTGGTATTGGCTGAGAGGGAAAGGGGGAAGGGGGGTTGACTGGTATGTTTGACCCCGGTCTTATAAAAACGGGGTGGGCTTGTGTTTGTTGGGCTAGGATAAAAAGAAAGGTTGGGCTTGGTTAGTTTGATGGATTGGATTTGGTTTTGTTTTTTATTTATTTATTAAGGATTTTTGGTTTAAATTACATAAGGACCAAAATTGTAATTTATTAGAAGTTTGGGGGGGGGGCTGAAGTGTAACTTCTCCAAAGCTTAAATAAGGACCAAACTTGCCAATGTGAATAGTACAAAGGCCACTTTTGATAATTTCCCATTTTTTATACCCGGGGACCTTTTCTGCCAAACTTTCAAACTTCAGGGACCAAACATGTAATTTCACCAAACTTGTCACCCAAGGACCATTCCTGCCATAAAAGATTAGTATAAGGACAAAATTTGTTTTTCTCAAAGTTTTAATATCCCAGGGACAATTTTTGACAATTTTGCAAAGTACAGGGACTAAACTTGTAATTTTATGAAACTTTGCACCAAAGGATTAATTATGTAACTTTTTGATTTAAAAGGACCTTTGGTGACTTTTTCAAGTTTTTAGAACAACCAGGGACTAGATTTGACAACTTTTGAAAGTTGAGGGACTGAAACTGCCAATTTTGCAAACTTTGTATGTTTTTCATCTGTTTTTGATTATTTTGCATTTGAAACATATAAAAAACATTCCTGGGATATTTTCACTTATTTTGATACAATATTGAGTGTTTTTAGAAGTTTTGGCAGCTCAGAAAAGGTAAAAAATAATGAGTATTTACACACTCATCAGCGTGGAACTAAACCAATAACTAACAAAAAGTGTATGTGTATGTAGTGTGTGTAACAAAAATAAAGAGGAGAGTCTTAACGTATATAGCAGTTATAGTCTAGCCACTAAATGCAACCTAGTACCAATCAGTAACACCCCCAAAATATCGCAGCGGAAGACTGTGTCATTGGGGTGCTACTTCATAATACAAAGTACAAGGTATAGAAAATGACCTCTAAATGAGACGTTTTGAAAAGTTACCATTCGATTAATAAATTCCGAGTTACAAACTTGAGTTCCATAATACAATACATAAGAGTTTTAAGACATACCGAATGGTAAAGATAAAAGCATAAGTCTTCAAAACATGCCAAGCGACTCTATGCTCCATGCAACAGCTATCACCTTACAGACCTGAGACAAACATGCTAAAGTGTCAACACAATGGTTGGTGAGTTCATAGAGTTTGTCTTAAAATAGTTGAAAAGCCTTAAAGAATGTTCACACAGCAAAGGCATTGAGAATCCACTCAGTTGCAAGTCCCGCCCATAACAACACTTGCAACCTGTGTGTTCACAACCCACTGCTAAAGTATATCATGATTTCAATATATGTGTATACGATATATGCACGATTAATGTAAAGTATCACTGCCTACTGAACCTCATGACAAGAATAAGCACAAATGCTTCAAAGCTGGATTATATTCACCCAAGGCCTGGAATATATGGCAATGGTGGGGGCGTCAGCCCGATAGTACTATCAATACCTCTCCATCGGCTCCATCCAGGAGTTAAACAGTGGTTAAAGAATATAGCGCATAGAATAGGTTTAACACGTTAAGGCACATATTGTAATAAAACTACACATCATGTTCAAAGGTATAAAGTGAAAGCAAGTAGTTTAAGCATGTATCTCCCCAAAAGAGTTTAAAACAAGTATGAAAAGAGTAGGGGCTATGACTCACCTTAAGCTTATGTAATGAGAAATGAAAGTGGTAGTTGAATCGCGAAAGTCTCTAAGAGCAGCCTATAATAGAACGTTGCGACTTAGGTTTGGAGTAACGTCTAAGAATACGAAGAATTGCCTATATATGTCTTGCATAATGTTCATGATGTAGTACTTAGTATATAGTGTAAGTCTTTGAATATAAATGGTTTATGAAACATATATAGGTTGTATATCTCTTACTACTGTTCGGGCCGACATAATTCATAAGTCATGGAGTAAACGTTCGAGGAGCCAGGACACTTTAATTCGTAAATCCACAACTCATCTCGACGGCTTACTTAATGAGCTCCTCACATGAGGCTCCCTACTATTGTAGTGTTTGATAACATATATATAAGTTTTGATCCGAAAAGTTACATGTCCAATATTTGAATAAACTTAGGAAAGTTTATTTTTACATGAAGATTGTTATTAGGGTAAGTTTCTTAAGTCTTGTATGACAATTACTTGTAAGATCTCATGGTTCTTTAGATGAAGTAGATCTAAATTGTATGTTTAAGTTATCGCCAACTCTTTAGCTCATGTTTTCGCCTAAGTAAGTTTATATGGTCATTTAGTCATGGCCTTGCCATGGCCTTTGGTCATTGTTCCATGGTCTTGAGACTCAACCTTGGCTCTAGCCATGGTTGTGGTCTTGAATCTAGGTCATTAGACCTCTTGGTCTTTTTAAACAATAACAATTATATAGTGATTTATATATATAAAATAGCTGTTAAGAAACTGAAGAAAATCTCATTCGTTATTGGTTTTCTGGAGACGTGCCCCTGAGTTTTTGAAGAAAACGTGATTCCAGACAACTTTTGTGCTTTAACCTTTTCATGAAACGGACCATAAGGGCCTCTTTTTGCGTGTTTAAGGTTCTGTCACAGAAACATTTGACAGTTTTGCCGTAAAGTTTTGGTAATTTCAAATGGTCATAACTTTTGACTCGGGTACTCTTTTTGGGTGATTCAAATTGCTATGTTTTCCTTGTTAAGTCCTTTTTAATAGTAGATAAGTGTCCAATATCATAGTTGTACTATTTTGGTCTTGGTTCTCCAAGAAAGTTACTAGTTTACTTGTTTAAATAACATAAGTTAACATTTATATATCAATACTTGTTTTACCCATTTTTTATACATCATGGACATAATAACAAGAAAATATATAGTATGAATGATATGTAAATAGCATGAATATGATATTTAACAAGTAGTATGTTAGGGTTTGCTTACAACTTTGGGCTTTCTAAGAAAGGAAGTAACTAGTAAGGATAGGACTTTGATTGAGCAAGCTTCTCTTTTTGCAATCTTTGATAAACCGAAGTTATTTGAAGATTATAACGACGCCTTCTTGAAAGTACGAAGCTATTTGAAGATTATAACTACGTTTTTTTGGAGACTTTAAAGTTATAACAACTTTTCTTAGAAAATTTCCAAGATTGAAGATCAAACACTAGTTTTCTTTCAAAAACTAGTTAACTTTCTTACAAAATATAAGAAAAGTGCCTTAGGTTTTAGGACTTGAAGGTTATAAGAAGGTGTGGTGCAAGTTTTATATGTGTCTCTAGTTGGCTATTTATAAGATGAGAAAAATAGTTAACCGTATATTGGGTTAGAATTTAACCATGGTTAAGTTTACACTTGTAAACATCCTAGAGATCAATGGTTAAGATTAAGCCATCTTTCATGGTGACTAGCCAAAAATGCCACCTAGGGAAATAGTAAGGAGGTTAAGAGTTCTAGTTTTCTATCTTGTCTTACGGAGTGAGTTTTGGTCCCGGTAATCGCTAACGGTAAGTCGTTAAGTCATGAAACTTAAAATCGGGTATTCTAAAAATATGAAACTTATAAAAATGTTAGAACTTATTAATATAACCTATCTTAGCATATTTAATGAGTGATAAGTTCTATCGGGTTGCTTAAATGCTGTTAAAACTGGAAACGCGGGTCTAAAACGCGTAATTCGCGTAAAACGCTGAACTGGAAAACGTAAAATTCCAAAACTTTTGGAATTGTCGTAAAATGAGAGAAATTCATATTTTTATTGTTTATAGTGTTTTATGGACATATCGGGATGCTGGAATGATGTTTAAACCTAAAAGTAAATCTCGGACACGGTTTTGTGATTTTTGTAGAAATGATCCGACGAGTGTCAAACTCTCGAATTATCATTAAAATAGTTTAACTTACGAGAATATGAAATAAAAATTTCGGGAGTGAATAGTGAAAGTGAATAGTAAAAATGAATAGTGAAGTTTTTCGAGAATAGAAGTTAATCTGAAAATGCGAATTGTTACAATTTCCACCCTGCCATTCCGGAAACAGACTATATACTGAGCATGTGAGTCGTCAAAAAATAATGCATATATGATAAATTCAGATATACTGATATTTTATATAGCCAGATTGCTTATATTTGGGTATTTCATGCTGCATTTGTTTGGATAATCTTATTCTGTTGTTTGCCTTGATGCATTAGGCATGACCATTGACTGCATAGCAACTGTGTATTAGTCTAGAGTTATAAATCACATGCTATCTTACTTAGGTTATTAGATTTTAGTGTTACACCACTACATAATGATGTTAACTGTGAGCATCTGTTATTTACAGTATGATGAATGCATCAAAGACTGTGACAAAGCTGTGGATAGAGGAAGGGAGCTTCGTTCAGATTATAAGATGGTTGCAAGGGCTTTGACAAGAAAGGGAACCGCTTTGGTTAAAATGGCGAAAGTCTCCAAAGATTATGAACCTGCAATTGAGAGTTTCCAAAAAGCTCTTACAGAGCATCGTAACCTTAACACTTTGAAAAGGCTCAATGATGCAGAGAGAGCTAAGAAGGAATTAGAGCAACAAGAGTATTATGATCCTGAACTTGCTGAAAAAGAGCGTGAAAAAGGTTAGCATGCTATTCCTCATTTTGATTCTCATAGTGGCAAAATTGGCGCGCTTTGTGGGTTGGGTTATGGGTTAGAACTTATTGTTTTTCTATGCATTGAAAATACTTATTTCAAGTGTTCATAAGTAATTGGGTCGAAATAGCCACCTCTACTGTACTCTATTTTCTTCATCTATCATATTAGATTATTTTTCTAAAATCATTGATAATATTTTAAATATACTTCAGGAAATCAATACTTCAAAGAGCAGAAATATCCAGATGCTATTAAGCACTACACCGAAGCTTTGAGGAGAAACCCCAAGGACGCAAAGGTAATTATTTCTTTTGTATTTGATAGGTTTATGTGCTCTGGACCTTGCTCAATTATGACCAACAAAGCAGAACCTTGTCGACTAAAATCAATGTTTTGTGAAAGAGTGGTGTTATATTACTATGTTAGGTATGTGCTTTTATTAGGTCTTCTGTTATGAACTCACTTTGATGGCGGTTATTGGTTTTCTTTTTGCAGGCATACAGTAATAGAGCTGCTTCCTATACAAAACTTGGGGCCATGCCAGAGGGTCTGAAGGATGCAGAGAAGTGCATAGAGATTGAATCAAAATTCTCAAAGGGGTACACTAGAAAAGGTGCAATCCAATTTTTCATGAAGGAATTCGACAAAGCTTTAGAGACTTACCAGGAGGGTTTGAAACACGACCCTCAAAAATCATTAAAAGATTTGCTATAACAGTATTAGCTGTATTGTTATTACTTAATTATAATATTGTTCAATAGCTGATTGAATCATGTGTATTTATGTATATATAGTTGGGTAATGAGAGGCTCAATATGTAGCAATAAGTTAGATTTTAGTATCTATTGCATTTGTGCGTGTCTAATGTGGATTAAAAAAAAGAATTGTGAACTGAAATTAGCATTTCTTTTTTCTCTTTGTAATGATAAATAAAAACTGATTGCAAATATGTGGGCTGCCGATGCAATACTCACTGAACTTTTCACTTTCATTAACTCCACAGGTATAATGAACTACTAGCACCACCGGTAATACAAAATGTCCACACTCAACGATATGATAACATCAAACAGGAAAAGTTAAGAAACAGAGTTACAGTCGATGAACTGTTGTGAGAAGATCCGCGAAATACACAAATACGAAATGAAATTTACCTGGAAATTCTTTACAGGTCTTCTGACCCGTTTGTTTTTTTTTAACCTCTACAGCTACTCTTTCAGGATATTAATTTCCGACAACACTGGAACTTTAACATTAACATGTTTCAGCAACGAAACCCACTCGATGGTCACAGAATGTCACAAAGTCGTTTCGGAACAAGGCTTCGTAGACACATATACACTACCGTCGTCTTGATGATAATCTAAGTATATTGAAGTTAATGATTTTTCTTTCTACAGTTTTTAGCTAATATCATTGTGGTTTTGTTGTTATTTTACTGATGGCTTTTATTATCTATGAAAACAAAAAATTATCCTATTAAGCAGATTATGCTATTAAAAGCAATTAATATATATGTTTGATCAATCCCAATGATGTTCCAGGTGGAATGCATCCTCATTTCTCCCCCACAGGAATTGGTATGGGAAATAAGCTATGGAATTTGAATGGGAATGGGAATGGAGATGAATTAGCAAGGACACCTAAATATGTTTCAATTTCTTCCAAATGCACAAGGGTCACGACACCCTCCCCCTTCCTTCACTGTTTATGGGCATCCTAGAAAAGGAATGCCAATGTTAATGTTGATGCGACCTCAATAACAGCAGGTACTTCAGCTGAACGGTCTGTTGAAGACATATCCAATAATGCTTCAGAAGTTCAAACAGAGGATACAAATAATGAGGACCTGAGCTTTCTTGTCAAGGTCTCTGATTTAGTGGAGGTGGATGATGAAATCAATCATCAAAGCCAGATGGTGTTGCTATGGATCAAGATGTTACTCTCAATGAGGGCCGGGATGCAAAATTGCCTTTTGATTTTAGAGATATCGACGTGGATGACGATGGAGCTCCTGATAACCAAAAGGATGTTGATACTCAACAATCCGATTCTAATATGGCTACTACAAAGTATATTAGACTTGTGATTATAAATTATTTAGGTCTTTATTTTGAGTTCTTATTCTCCCTGTGTATGAACTAATTTATTTAATTTTGCATAATCAGTTGCTGCAGCAGGATCAAGTAAATTATCCTCCCCTGACACAGCGGGCGGTGTGCAGACATCTACTAGAATTGTTGCTACAGATGACAATGAAGACCATCCAAGATCACCTTCAATTGGGGTGAGTTTTGTGCATGCTGATAACAAAGAAAAAGTGGTAGCAGGATGATCTTCATCAATGTTTCTTTGATAATCTCCCGAGTTAATTTTCTATCAACCGGAAGTAGTGCTTTACCAGATAGCCTGCAACGTTTCTTTGTAAGTTCAGTACGAAACACATTGATACCATTACGAAACTGATCACTATCAATGTAGATTGCGGTGACTTCTCTATAATGAAAGTAGCTTACTATAGCAGCAAAGGCTTTCATCTGATAAAGATCATTCGGGGCTGTTTGGAGAAAGTATGGGTACTGGAAAGGTGAAAGTGAGGGGTCGAGAGCAGTAAATGACAATACTGGGACATGCAGTCCATTTGCAAGTTGTGAAAGCACCCCAACCACCTCAAGACTTTTTGGACCGATAACAGCTACAGAAGGGATCTGCAAGTACTTCAATGTTGAAAAAAAATCAATTTTCTATTGAGTATTCAATACAAAATTCTTTATAAAATATTGATAAGTGCCACCATGCGAGTTGAAGACTTTGTGGCTGGTGGTAAAATGTTTGCTAATCCACCACATGTAATTGAAGTTTCTACTCGACAAATACTATAGATTTCAATATCTAAAAGGACTTATGAATCATTTGTTTAGGTCAAGGTGAAAAGGAGTTTACAGATTCATCATAGAAAGCTAAGGTAATGTCAAAGAACGAAATTACTAGCTTATTATTTCTTACCCGAGTAAAATTATATTATTGCTGACATGAACTTTAACTACTACAGGAGAAGAACCCAAAGAAAGTGATGATAGAGAAGAACTGAGCCTCTGTTGAATCATCAAGAAACACATTTTCTTCTTCTTGCACATCTACCACCAGCTCATCATTCGATTGCAGTAAAAGAATTCAAAGTGAATGGCAACTTCCATCTGAACCCACATCCCCAAACTTGCACAAAAACAATTTCTACAGCCACCCGACATCAGAGATGTGGTCAAGGACTCAATGACTAGAGAGATCCACGTGAAAAAAGATGAACGAGTTAGCCCTGTAATGAAGCATGTTGATTCTCCAAGGCCTTTCATACACCAAAATTTTCTTCAATATGATAGTAAAGGTAGGAAACTTTATGTAAAGTACCAGCCACTGCTTAAATTACCATAATGTCAACGTTGACGTGCAGGCATGTAGGGGTACATGCTGGTGAAGGCGTCGAAGAAGTCATCATATCCATATGCAGTAGGGCAAGGAAAAATAGGGTCGGAGATGTAACCTGATGGGGAAGCGTGTTGCCAGTACTCAAGTACTCAGCTAACAGAAAAGCAAAAATTTGTGGAAATATTCAATATGAGTTGTCAGCTTTTACCCATTTGATTATGAACATGTTAGTTACAATTAGCACGTAAAATGGTTAAAATCGCAAGAAACTTGGAAGTTTGTAGTTTTGACAATATTTGACCATATTAGGCAATGCCATGTTCTTTTATATGTAAGATTTTATCATGATAGATGAAAAAGTACTTATAGATGCTAATATCAGTTGTTAAAGCATTAGTTGTATGTGCAGGGCTCGATTTTGTTTCAATACAGACAGGGTTTTGGAAGTATCGGGAGATTAAGCTCCCGATTCCTTGCTAAAGAAGAGACTCTTACAAAAATGTGTATCAAGTCGGCAAGAATAAAATATCTTGGTATGTTTAGTTTTCACTCTATGTGTTGCTCTCTTTTGTTAATATGATATGAATATCGGAGAAGGTTGTGATGAATTCCAATGTTTAGCATATTTTTATGTATTTAGAAAATGTTGGTTTGGGAGTATATATGGTTCCACATCTGAAAATGATACTACTATGATATTAAGGTTTACATGTTTAATACCACATAACGTTGACAAATCCTTTTTGATAAACACGGGTACCTTTATATTGCAAAAAACGTTACGTGTAAACTTCTTATAAGTAAATTTACTTATATGGATTTTTTCAGAAAACATTTAAAACTTATAAATCATAGCATTATTCGGTTGACATCCAGTTTTGTTAAAGAAACCAAAAATATATTAAATCTATTATACATTTATCGGCATGACTTTTTTCTTTCTACGATGTAGGTGAAGAAGAACATCTCCGCTATTTCAGCTGGCCTTATGAAGGGTCAACATGGAGAACAGTCGAAATACTTTCATGATCGAGCTTACATCGAGGACGCGCGGGCATGAGAAAAATGTGCAAACGGATGGGTGACGGTAAAGAAAAAAAATTGCGTATGCGGGTGACGACTTAAAGGTATCCGTGTCCATTAATCGCGAGTTCCAGTCCTACACCTGACAGATCGCAATAACAACTACAAACCCGGTTGTAATTATCAAATATAGTTTAGGATTTTGCTAATGACAGCCTGCATAACTCTTTTATTTTGAACGTTATGGGTTATTCGAATTCACTTTGTGTAATGAATCTTAATTTGGTTAATCAAGAAAAGCATATCACATTTGATTTTTCAGTCACATTTTCTATGATCACGAAAGATATTGGATTAATGACCAACCTTCTTTCGTTATAGAAAAATTTGCAAATGATAGATCAGAATCATCTCCATCAAGGCCGAAAAATGATTTTCCTTTGAATTGAAGTAAACAAATGACTGCAAACTAGTACAAAGCCTGACCAAAGATGTTCCTCCACATGACATTGCTAATAAAATTTCCCTTTCTTCCAACTGAAGTTCATTTCATTAGCTCATCATTTGGAGGCTCGGTTGCAAGTGCCAGTGCCCCCAATGTATCAATGATCATGTTGACCCACAAAAGTTGAACAGCCGTGACGGGAGTGCTCCCTACAGAAGTAATAAAGAACAGTAAGTATATATTTATAAATTTTTAGTAGTTCGTTGAAATTGACAGTTTAAACCAATGAAGCTAGATAGATTATGTAAGGACTATAGTGAGCTGAAACTGTACAAATTTCTGAATGTTAAGATAGACTGATCATCCCCATTTGGCAACAGTGACAACTATGGAGAAGTTGTCGTCCAGAATAATAACATATGCACTCTCTTTGGCTACCCGGAATTATGGATATTAACACATCAGATAATGTGTATTCACTATGATTTGAATAAATGCACATGAGTTCCGTTTTGCTTACCTCAGTTCCAACAATGCCCATGGCAAGGCCTATGTCAGCTTCATGAAGTGCTGGGGCATCATTAGTTCCATCTCCAGTAACTGCCACAACTTCACCAAATGTGGTGCGCAAATGTTTCACCAGCATATGCTTATCTAGAGGTGAAGATCGAGCCATAACCTACATGAATTTAAGAAAAAGGTTACCTTATGATTAAATTATTGTCAAGTAGCTGACACACGTAACAGGTGAAATATGATATGATTACGAACTTGAATCTTGGGAATTATTTCGAGCAACTCTTCTAGACTCTTCTCACGGAAAACTGGACCTTCAATTTCAATACCATAATCTGTGAGTATTCCACATTCCTTGGTGATGGCTTTAGCAGTAGTTATGTTGTCTCATGTAACCATACGCACAGTTATACTAGCTGATCCTCAAAGAGCCACTGACTCCCTGACACCTGGACGGACATGATCTTTAATACCAACAATCCCAATACAAGTATACCCCAAAGATGGAATGGGAGTTTCAGCTGAAACACCACTTTCCATGTTTACGTATGCAAGACATAGAGTTCGAAGAGCTTTACCAGCAAATAAGTCAATTGTACTCTTTAAAAAAGTAAACTTTTCATCATCAAGAACAACAACTTCACCGTTTTCGTTAATCACTTTGTCACAAGCAGCCAAAACTATTTCTGAAGCACCTTTACAGTGAGCTCTTACACCACCTCTAGGAAGCTCAAGCACCACTCCCATTTTCTTCTTTGTAGATTTGAATGGTTCGACCCTGGGGACTTTGGTTGCCTTACGTTTAACTTGGAAATCACCACCAAGTGACAACCCAAACTCTAATATGGTTGTGTCTGTTGGTGAACCGAGTATATCACGTTTTCCTTCTTTGTTACTCACAACTTCTCCTCCTGTATTTGTGAATATTGATTGTACAAGAATCTTCTTAGCAATATTAGGAATGTGTTCAGCAGTGCTAATATTCATACAAATGCATGATTTGACCACAGTCATGTAGTTGGTAGTCAACGTCCCCATTTTGTGACTGCATATTTTTGTTGAAGACCCCATGGTTTCACATGCAATCAGATTGCGGACAAGTGCTTTGTCATTCATCATCTTCTTCGTGGAAAATTCAAGGCTCAATGTGACGGCCAAAGGTAGACCTTCTGGAACCGCAACCACAACGATGGTAACAGCAATAGCAAAATATTCCAACAACAATAACGCATCAAAACAATTTTTTCACCAAAACAACAAAAGCCACTATAGCAAAAATAAGACCTATCTTTCTAGTGATAGTTGCCACTCCATTTAGCTTAACCTGCAATGGGGATTCATCGTTTCCGCCTTCAGTAAGAGTTGCCATCAGTTTTCCCCATTGGGTTCTCATGCCGACTGTTATAACTAACATCTTACATGAGCCATCTTGGACCTTAGTTCCAGACAACAAGTAAGGATTTTCAGTATTGACCTTTACTGGCTCGCTCTCTCCAGTCAAACTTGATTCGTCAATAGAGAGTGCAAACCCTGAAAGAAAAAGTCCATCTGCAGGGAGTTGATCTCCGATACCAAGGTGTACAATATCACCATGAAGTAACTCATATATTGATAGCTTTTGTCTGTATCCCTTCCTGGTAACTAGAATTGACATCTTCTTCTTCTCTTCATCCAAACCCACTTGTCGCTGTTATGTTTATAACTCATTTGGAATAACTTAATTTTTTCAACGATATTTATAAGGCTCGCCCACCCATCGGATGAGCTATGCTACTACAAACGTTGTTTATAAAGAAGTGTTATTTCGCATTTGAGTTTAAATCATATATGCTGTTACAAATAACATTGAAACAAACACAAAAAATTTGACAAGCATCGATCCTATTCTTTTAAAAAGCTTTGTATAAGCCAACAATATTTATAAGCCATAACAACAATCATATTATAAAAATAATAGAATTTTATATACGCTTTAATTACCGTCAATTTTATATACGCTTTAATTTCCGTCACCTAATACTACTCAAAGAAGAATTACAAGTCATGCCCGCCCATCGGGCCGGAAAAAAAGTAAAACATATACATATCCCATACTAAACAATTAAAAAAATAATAATAAACATATTTAAGATAAACAATAACAATAAAAGAACACTATATATATACATAAGTAAATTAAAATTAAAAATATTATAATTAAATTAAAATGTAAAATTACAAGTCATGCCCGCCCATTGGGCGGGCTTTGAGACTAGTATATATATATATATATATATATATATATATATATATATATATATATATATATATATATATATATATATATATATATATATATATATACATATATAGTAAGGATCAAATGAGAAATAAAAGTAGAATGAGAAGAATGAGAAATAACCACAGCTAGGGGTGTCAATCGGGTTATCGGGTCGGGTTTGTGGCTTATCGGGTCGGGTCTATCGGGTTTTGAAAAAATTAAAACTAACCCGCAACCCGACCCGATAAACTATCGGGTCTATCGGGTTCGGGTCTATCGGGTTGCGGGTTGTCGGGTTGGGCTTATCGGGTTATCGGGTTACACAATTAATCAAGCACAAAATGTTGTTTTCCTTTGTTCTTCTTACCACTCTTAATCTCCACAGGTGGCTCATCATTAATTTCAATTGAACTTGATATCATCTATAAAATAACAAAGTAACAAAGTAGCAACAATCAAAAAATGATTAATATGTAACAGAATGTATAGAAGTATAGTAGCATACAACTCGTTAATGCTACTTCTGTATCCATTTAATGTAACAAAAAATAATTAATACGTATGATACATCATACATCTCATGATTTATGAATTATGATAGGCTACATGGCCATACAGTGAGCATTATCAGTTATCACCCAACCGAATTGAAATACGTATCAATTTAATAACGAACCTTTGTATCAATTTTCTAATGCTAATTCTTTAACAGAGCACGTACATATCATCAGTATTATCTTAAGTAGGTTGTAAACTTGTAACTAATGGACTATAATAAATAGGCTTTAGTTGTATAATTAAAGATGTTTAAACATGTTCATGGGTTATAAGGTTTATCGGGTTAACCCGATAAGAAACTAGCTAAAACCCTAACCCGACCCTATAACATTATCGGGTCTATCGGGTTGACCCGATAAACCCGATAAGGTATATTGGACCCGAATCAACCCGACCCTATAAGGCCTTATCGGGTTCGGGTCAACCCATATGACACCCCTATCCACAGCCGCATATTTTAGATGCACCTACAAAATAAGATGCATCTCCCAAGAATTTCACCTTCTTTATTTAAACTATGTGGCTACAAATATTTCTCATTCTTCTTATTTTATTTTCTCTTCTTAGTGGATCCATTCCCTATATATATATATATATATATATATATATATATATATATATATATATATATATATATATATATATATATATATATATATATATATATATAACCTTTATGATTTTTAATTTATCGTATTAATTTCGAATGCATTAAGAAAGAACATAAATAATGTTCATCCGATATAAGAAAATAAAAAGTTAATTAAGTTGTGAGTCAGAACAAAATATATGTTGTCAATTCAAATGTGAAATATATCCTGTTCAACCTTTCTTTTTGTAAACATTAAATAATGATATAAAAGCTAAGTAATATATGTACGATGTTCATGATAAGCCCATAACTACTTCGTGATACATATATACAAAGTTTCATGTCATATCTTAAACCTACAGAATAACGCAAACAATTTTTTGTTACCAAGTATTCAATGTAACTCAGAATCTCAAATGTTTCCCACGTATACCACTGAACTAAGAAAGAAACTAAGTTTACAGCAACCATTAATTTGATCTAATACTATGGCTTTCTAAGATAATAAGCTTTACAAATTACAACGATCGGTTATGCAAGGAGGATATTTAGTGATCGAAGGTAGAAAATTGATTAACAAACATATGTTACTACTTTCAATAACCTGGTCTTTAATCTTTTGGCTCCTTCGACATGTAAATCTTTCATTTTTGAGGTAACTTCAAGTGCAAAAGCTTCTTGTTGGGAAATTTGCAATGGGGCTGGTGTTGTGTTTTGAACTAAGGGGACCCGTCACCATTTGTCGTATTCTTACAGTTCCATCTTCGGAACCATGTTAGCATTACATGTCTCGTAACCTTATCTTGTACTTTTACAGCTTTTCACTGCAAAACAAAATTATATATATATATATATATATATATATATATATATATATATATATGTGTGTGTGTGTGTGTGTGTGTGTGTGTGTGTGTGTGTGTGTGTGTGTGTGTGGAGTTAGGTTCAAATAAGAAGAATACTAAAAATAAGAATGATAGGAAGTAATTACAACCACACATTTTAGAGGCACCTACAAAAATGGATGCATCTTCATTCAAATTTTTCATCCCAAATTAAAATTTAACTATCTATACTTCACATGTTATGTCCAAATCACGTTTAACTTTGCCTCATTTGTTCGTTATTCACATATACAACATACACATTAAGTTCGACATACTCTTATTTCATTGAGCCATTAACGAGGTGCTATAAACATTTTGACAATATATTAACGTATATATCAATAATATAACATATTCCTATGTAGCTTTGGACCCATACGATTTTCATCTAAAACACTTAGTGCTTGATTTACTTTCAAAAGATTTCGACAAGTAAAACAGATTGAAAGATTTCGATAATCGGTACAATCACTTTACACGTAAAACAGATTGAACGAGGTGTGAAAAGGACATGTATACTAACTCCTTTTAGTGCTTGATTTACTTTCAAAAGATTTCGACATTTACCTTTAGAAACAAATCAATACAACACAAATGGGACAAAATTTACCCGCCATGGGAATATTATATTCTTTAAAAGATATAACTTCACGACATAACTCAAAAGTATGATAAGATTAGATAAAAATATCAACTTGATTACACTTTTTGTCTTTTTCAGTAAATTCTTCAATCCAAAATATGCTTTCTTCAGTTCACTGTGCTCTGGTTCTGACCGAAGCCCTTTCTTGTTGTTGGGAAATATACTAACAGTTACCACTGATCAACATGGAGATAACCACTGTTGAAGAATGCACTAGCAATGGAAACACATTACCACTGCTAGTACATATCATTACCACTGCTGCAGGATAATTGTTAGGAAACGTGTATTTAGATAAGTATAGAAAAGATCTTGTAAATATTCTATTATTCTATGCTTATACTTATCTTGTTAAGGACTCCTTGTGTCCTATAAAAGGAGGTCCTAGGTTTAGGTTTATGCACGTATCAATTTAGAGAGCTTCAAGGTATAACCCTAGTGATATTCTAGATCAGTCGTATTATTATCATTAATAATATTGGAGCTAATAGTTTGATTAAACATTCTGTGTTCATACAACTGTGTTCATTCATATACAACTCACAATCAAATATACAAACAAACCTTCTAAGTATTAATAAGTATATTCCGCATACTTGTTAGTATCATTCAAAGTATCACTATAACACAAGTCGTGTGTTTAGATCCATCAAGTGGTATCAGAGCCAATTTCTGATACTTTGAGTTAGAAGATCCGAAGTTTACTCATTCTCACAAGATTCAATGGAGATGGAGAATAGTCAGTCCAACATTGCTGCTATGCTTACTAAGCTTAAACTGAATTATTATGAGATGTGGAGGATAATGATTGAACAATTCTTTTTCGTGCAAGACTATGCACTTTGGGAAATCATTATGTATGGAGACTTTCAAGCCAAGTACTTCCACAGAAACTATTGATGGCAAGGAAGTGCAGAAGGTGAATCCAGGTCCAGTTACATCTGATGAGAGACTCCAGAAGAAGAATGATCTAAAAGCCAGAAGTTTATTGCTTATGACCCTTCCTAGGGATCAGATCTTAGCCTTCAGTAAGTATAAAACTGCTAAGACCTTATTTGAAGAGATCTGTAATGTTTTTTGTGGTAATGACTCTACCAAAAAGACACAGAAGACCTTGTTGAAAGAAACCTATGAAAATTTTTATTCAACAAGTAATGAATCCAATGACAGCATCTTCACTAGGCTTCAGAAGATTGTAACACAACTCACAGTGTTTGGAATCGAGGTAGAAAGGGAAGACCTCAATTTGAAGTTTTTAAGAACTCTATCTCCTGAGTTTCACACAAATGTTGCTGTTTGGAAAGACAAGCCTGAATTAGAAAATATGAAACTCAATTATCTGTACAATAACTTTAAAGTTATTGAACAAAGGTTGAAGAAAGCTGGTAAGCTAAGTACAAGTTCAGGGAACTTAACTTTTATCTCATCATCTGTGGTTGATGATTCTGATGCTGATAGTGATGATGATGAGGATGCTACTCACATTGCTGTTTCCACTGGAAGTGCAAGTGTTACCACTGCTAGTTCTAAAAAGCAGATTGGTGGTTTTGGAGATTCTACTTTCTATGCCTATCTCTCAAGTCAAGTAAATGGTTCAATTCTGACACATGAAGACTTGGACCAAGTTGATGAAGATGACATGGAAGAGATGGATATAAAATGGCAAGTTGCATTGCTGAGTTTAAAGGCAAAGAAATTCTGGAAAAGAACTGGGAGAAAGATCATTATCAATGGTAATGAGACTGCAGGCTTTGACAAGAAGAAGGTGGAGTGTTACAACTATCACAAGATGGGACACTTTGCCAGGGAATGCAGGAAGCCAAAGAAGCCAGATAATAGGTCTACTTGGTACAAGCAGGATAAGAAGAAGGAGGCTACAATTGAAGAACCAAAAGTTTTGTTGGCCATTGATGGTGTGAGCTATGATTGGAGCTATATGGCTGATGAAGAAGAAGCAGCTGAGGAATCTGCAATG
The DNA here is from genome assembly GCA_030686995.1 of Artemisia argyi. Lineage (NCBI taxonomy): Eukaryota > Viridiplantae > Streptophyta > Magnoliopsida > Asterales > Asteraceae > Artemisia > Artemisia argyi. The sequence continues at coordinate 18,069 of JARVZY010005956.1, forward strand.
ATTGCAACTGAACTTGCTCTAATGGCTTTCTCTGATTCTGAGGTACATTCAAATAATGGTTGCTCTAGATCTTGTAAAGCTTTAAAAGAATATGAAAATCTAAAAGAGCAATATGATGAACAGAGGTTAGAGCTAAATTAAACTAGTTATAATCTAGCTAATTGATGCGTAGGGATTGCACCAGGCTTTACCTCTAAAGGGATCTTGAGAAGCTTACAACCCCCACCAGGCAGTGTACCTGATCGTTGTAGTATAGTATAGTGACAAGTACCGGGGGATTGATCGTTCAGCTAGGAATAGTGTCGCTAGGATTAGAAAACCTAAATACTAGTTCTAGAGGTGAAGGATGATTATTTTTGTATTTTTATATTTTTTAGAAAGCAAGTAAAAATCTCGGGTTTGAACGATTTGGGCGGAATTAGTTGCTAGTCAACTAACCCAATACTAAAGATGCAATCAAAATAAATTACTAGAAATGAAAATAAAACTAAATTAACTAAGGTTGTGAGCAATAAGTGGAGAAATGTGTTTACTTAGATTTCACTACTCCCTAGATATCTTTTACACGTTAATTACTTGTTATAGTTGCGTGGATGACGGATTGTATTCCTTAATACCATTCATGGGGTGGCGCACTTAACTCCCCAATCCTATGAGTGCCTACTTCACTCCTATGTCGAGCCGGCTAAGAAGCTCCTAACATGGGATCATTAGAATTTACTCATGCATTAAATACAACCAATAAAACCTAGTGCACATCGGTTCATGTTTCCTAAGACGTTCAAGCATGTTACCATTTGGAGATCTGCCAGTTTTCTTAAGCCTAACATCGAAATCATTCATCCAATACAACCATAAACAAGTAATCAACACATAATCAACATCTTGGTTTCATTAAATCTAAGCAAACACAAGATAAATCTAGCCTAGCATGGTGGAATCAAGACAAGCACAAGATATAGACAACCAACACATAGACATATTGATTGAATTAGAAGAACACTTATCTCAATTACACATGTAAGGGTTCAAGGGCTGAAAACCCTTGAAAAACCTGTAAAAATCGTATATGGTTCGGCCTTAGGGTTTCTCCAAACTTGTTCCTTTAATGAATGAAAATTAGAAAACTATATATAGGAAATTGAGGCTGACGGCGTCAAGACCAAATGGGTGACGCCGTCATCTCGCCGCCAAAAGAATTCTCAGACTGCCTTGATCTACATCTGACGCCGTCATGTATTAACTTTTTCCAGGCCGTCACGTATTTTACTCTTGACGCTCTTCCTTGTGACGCCTTCATTTCTGTACTGGGCCATCATGAAAATTACTCTTGATGCCGTCAGGATGTTACTCTTGACGCCGTCACCTACTGTTCCCAGCTTGGAAAATTAAGTCTTTGGCGTTTTCTTCACTTTTATGCTCCAAAAACGTCCGAATTGCTTCCTTTTCCAGATTTCTCTGCCAAAGTACCTAAAATCACAAAAGGAACGATTTAGGGCAATATTTGATCAAATAAATTCAATTCCGGGCTTAAATGACCCCCTAAAAGTGGTTCATTTTTCGCCTCATCACTAATCATAAGAGAGGTCTTGTTGTTTTAGAAGCACAGATAGAACACTATAGAGCTAATGAATCTAAGTTTAGTGATGATATTGTTGTTTTAAGAAGAGACTTAGATTATAAGATAGCTGTGAATGAGGCTCTTAGAGAAGAGTTAGAGAAGATTAAAAAGGACAATGAAAACATACAGATAACTTGTAATACACTAGATCATCAATCTAAGTGCATTGACAAAATTTGGGAGGCACAGGTTGTTAGTAAAGTCAAATCAGGTGTAGGATACAAGTCTGTTCCACCACCCCTAAGAGGTGTTCCATCACCTCCTGGTATTGACTTAGCACATACAGGGTTAGAAGAGTTTCAGGAACCAACCATGACGTATGGCCCTAAATTTGTCAAAGAAGTTATTAATGAAAAGGTTAAGGTTGAGGGTGATGCATTTGAAAGTGCTAGTGATTCATCTCTTAAGGATGAATGTGTGAGAGTTGAGACTAAAACAGTTGTTCCTGAAATAGTTAAAGTGGAAGTTAAAAAATGTATTCCTGAAGTTGTTAAGTCTGAAAAAGAAAAGCCTAGGAAACAAGCTAACCATACTAGGCCCACAACTAAATATGCTGAGATGTATAGAAGTAAGTCATCAACTCCTAGGTGCAACAAGAGGAGTTGGAATCATGTAAAATCTCAACAATTTGGTAGTGATTTTGAGTTTAAAAATAAACCATATCACATCTGTGGTAGTTTTAAACACCTTCATGCTTACTGTAACTATCACAAGGGAAGAAGGGAAGTATTTGGGAATACCAGGGTGAATGAAAACAATGTTCAGAAAAATACTCACCCAAATCCACTAAGTAAAATGATTCCCAGGGCTGTTCTACTAAAATCTGGCATCAAATCTCTTACCACTGCCAGAAAAGTGAACAGAGTTTACCCAAAGTCACCTATTAAAAGTGCAAACCCATTACAACTTTTGTTAAATATGCACAAACAGGGAATAAGACCTTTTATGAAAACAAGGTTTACTACAACCATAAGTGGGCACCAAAAACAAAAATTTCAATGCCACCAGTTGCCACTGCTAAGCCAGCAGTTGCCACTGCTAAGTCAGTAGTTGCCACTGCTAGACCAAAAGTTTCTACTGGTCGTTCTGTAAACAAAAATGGGGTAAGATTGGGAAATGTTGTGAATGCCTCAGCACGTTGGGAATGGAAACCTAAAGGGATTAACACCTCAGTCAATCCCAATGGTGTATCAATGACCTTTGATAGATATAACTATATTGATACACGAGGCAGATCCAAGTCATTGGTGGCTTGGGTCCCCAAAAGGAACTAATTCCTTTATTTTATGTGCATGGACATTCAAAGCCTAAAGAAGATCAAGGATATTCAGATAGTGGATGTTCAAGGCACATGACTGGCAACAAGTCCTATCTCTTAGACTTCAAACCTTTTGATGGGCAATTTGTCAGCTTTGGAGGAGGAATTGGTGGCAAAGTTTCTGGCAAAGGAACAATCAAGGCTGGAAACTTGGATTTTGAGAATGTGTATTATGTAAAAGAACTCAAATATAATCTTTTCAGTGTGTCACAGATGTGTGACAAGAAGCACAGAGTTCTTTTCTCAGAAGATGAATGCTATGTCCTTTCCAAGGATTATAAGTTACCTGATGAAAGTGAGGTTTTACTTAAAATCCCTAGAAAAGGCAATCTTTATAGCATTGACATGAAGAAGATTGTGGCTAATGATGTTGATACTTACTTAATGGCAAAAGCCACTTTAGATGAATCAATGCTATGGCGCAGAAGACTTGGTCATGTTAACTTTAAGACCATCAACAAATTTGTGAAAGATGGCTTAGTAAGAGGGTTACCTGAGAAGAGATTTCATAATGACCAAACCTGTGTTCCATGTCTCAAAGGTAAGCAACATAGAGCATCTTGCAATAACAAGGCCTATAACTCTATTGATCATCCTCTCTATATGTTGCATATGGACTTATTTGGTCCTACATCTGTAAGGAGCATAAATTTGAAGAAATATTGTCTTGTTGTAACTGATGACTTCAGCAGATTTACATGGGTTTTCTTTCTAAGAACCAAGGATGAAACTACAAGCATTCTTAAAACTTTTATTACTCAAGTTGAAAACTAAATTGATAAGAAGGTGAAGGTTATCAGGTGTGACAATGGGACAGAGTTCAAGAATAGAGTTATGGATGATTTCTACAGAAAGAAGGGTATTAAGAGAGAATTCAGTGTTGCAAGAACCCCTCAGCAAAATGGTGTAGCTGAAAGAAGAAACAGAACACTGATTGAAGATGCTAGAACCATGTTGGCTGATTCTAAGCTACCAGTGACATTTTGGGTTGAAGCAGTTAACACTGCTTGTTATATTCAGAACAGGGTTTTGGTGGTGAACACAAAGAACAAGACACCTTATGAGTTATTCAGAGGAAGATCCCCCATCCTGGATTTCATGAGACCATTTGGATGTCATGTCACAATTCTCAATACCATTGATCATCTGGGTAAATTTGAAGAAAAGTCAGATGAAGGCTTCTTTGTTGGATACTCCATGGCTAGTAAAGCATTCAGAGTGTACAATTTAAGAACAAAGAAGATTGAAGATAATATGCATGTTGAGTTCCTTGAAAATAAAGCTAACACTGCAGGTGCAGGTCCTGATTGGTTATTTGATCTTGATACACTCTCAAACACAATGAACTATGTACCTGTTGCTTCAGGTACTGGGATAACAACATTGAAGGTTCAGAAGAATTTCTTGATGAAGATGAACCTACTCAAGATTCTGAGGTTGATAAAGATCAAATCATTATGCCAATATGGGACTTTGTAGAAAATGATGATGTTGCAAAGAAGGAAGATCCACAACCTTCAACAGCTATTGGAAAAGAAGGTGATGCAGAAGTTGTGAATTTGGAAGCTCAAAACAAGGACATTCCTAAAAGCAGTGTTAATCCACTTCCCATTGTGACACCAGAAGTTTCCACTGATAGTCCAAATGTGGAAAATTCTACTTCTGTTGCTCATGAAACTATCATAACTGATGTGGAAATCATAAATATGCCTCCTGCATATGATGTTTCACATGCTCCTCAAGCTTCAATTCACAAAATACATCCACTTGACAATGTGATTGGTGAACTACAATCAGGAGTGAAAACCATAAAACAAACAAAGATGACCAATGATCATGGATTCATTAGTGAAGTTTATGAGTCCAAGAAGCATGCAAAGAAGAATGAATGCTTGTTTTTCTGTTTTCTATCATGAGTGGAACCTAAGAATGTGTAAAAAGCACTGGAACAATCAAGTTGGGTGGAGGCTATGCAAGAGGAATTGCTCCAATTCAAGCTTCAAAAGGTTTGGGTTCTTTGTAATCTACCTGATGGTATGAAGGTTATTGGTACAAATTGGGTCTTCAGAAACAAGAACGATAAAAGAGGCATTGTTATTAGGAATAAAGCTAGACTAGTTGCTCAAGGATACACTCAAGAAGAGGGCATTGAATATGAAGAAGTTTTTGCTCCTGTTGCAAGGATTGAGGCTATTATATTGTTCCTGGCATATGCATCTTTTATGGGTTTTACTGTATATCAAATGGATGTAAAGAGTGCTTTTCTTTATGGAAAGATTGATGAGGAGGTCTATGTTTCACAACCTCCAGGCTTTGAAGATCCTGAACATCCTAATAAAGTTTATAAAGTGGTCAAGGCTCTTTATGGCTTACATCAAGCTCGAAGAAAATGGTATGAAACCCTTGCTGCTTATCTATTGAATAATGGGTTTCATAGAGGGAAGATTGATCAGACTTTGTTCATCAAGAAAGACAAAAATGATATCCTGTTGGTTCAAGTTTATGTTGATGATATTATTTTTGGATCCACAAAGCCAGAGATGTGCAAAGAATTTGAGAAGCTTATGAAGGATGAGTTTCAAATGAGTTCTATGGGGGAACTCACTTTCTTTTTAGGACTTCAAGTACAACAAAGACAAGATGGAATCTTTATCAGTCAAGATAAATATGTAGCTGAAATTATCAAAAAGTTCCATTTTACTGATGCCAAGCCTTCAAGCACTCCTGCTGATAAGAGTACACATCTTCTCTTGAAGGATGATAGTGGAGAAGAAGTGGATGTTCACACTTATAGATCAATGATTGGTTCTTTGATGTATCTTACATCATCCAGACCAGACATTATGTTTGCTGTGTATGCTTGTGCAAGGTATCAAGTCACTCCAAAGACATTACACTTGACTGCACTGGAAAAGATTTTCAGATACTTGAAGACATATCCTAATCTAGGATTGTGGTATCCAAGAGAATCTCCTATGGAATTGGTTACCTACTCAGATAGTGACTATGCTGGTGCAAGTTTGGATAAAAGGTCAACCACAGGTGGATGTCAATTCCTTGGATGTAGATTGGTGTCGTGGCAGTGCAAGAAACAGACTATGGTGGCTACTTCAACCACTGAAGCAGAGTATGTAGCTGCTGCAAGCTGTTGTGCTCAGGTCTTATGGCTTCAAAATCAACTTTTGGACTATGGGTACAATTTCATGAACACCATCATTTTTATTGACAATAACAGTACCATATGCATAATTAAAAATCCTGTTCAACACACTAAAACTAAACATATTGAAATTAGACATCACTTTATAAGAGATTGTTATGAGAAAAAGCTTATCCAAGTTGTCAAAATTCATACTGATGACAACTATGCTGATTTATTAACAAAAGGACTTGATGTGGGTAGGTTTCAGTACTTTGGTAACAGGTATTGGAATGCTTAACCCACAAAATTTTGATGTCTAATAACTTTTAGTGTTGAGGGGAGGTTTTTGGTACTTAAATTTTCATATCCATTTGTATATGTTTGTCCACTAACTTTAGTGCAGTGGATAAAGACAACAGTGGAAACTATAACACAAACAGTGGAAAATATTACTCTCACAGTGGAAACAAGAAAAACAAATGTAACTTTATTCATCATTCATAACATTAAACAGTTACACTCCATGGATAGAGAGTACATTCAACAAACACCAAAACACAGATCCTAACACCCTACACCCCACACCAGCTACTCCATTGGCTTCTTTCCCTTCCCCTTGTAGTCATGCTTAGCCTTCTGAGTACTCTTCCTCTTGTTCTCAAAGGTTGACTGCTTCCTTGGGCAAGCAAGGCCTAGCACTTATTTGGGAGGCTTTTGGAGTCTTGCAGGCTTCTCTGGGGCAGGCCACTTCATGTTCACCAATGCTGATTCAAGGGCTTGTGTCAGTGCCTGTGCTAACTCCTTGGAGAGGGTGTATGGCTCATCATCATCATCATCATCAGAATAACTGGAGTAGAACTCAAGAGATGGAGCAGGAGCAGGGGTAGAAATCTTCTTGTTTGGCTTCATTGTTGTTGAGCTTGAAGCACATGGAGGAAAGTAGTCACCCCATCCTGAAGATTCTTCTACAGAGTCAGAACAGTAGCTTATCTCCTCATCAGAAGAATCATCAGAGGAGATGTAGATAAGTGGAAAATGGCTCATGATGTTTATAGGGTTTGTGTTGATAATTAAAAGTTTTGGTGAAGTGTTTTGATGATTCAAGCCCTTTTTATATGCCAAGTCAAACCCCAGGAATATCTTATCTGTCTTGGTAGTTTGGGGTAGTAAATAGGGATATTATTTACTATACCGGGTTGACTTTGGGAAGGTATTTTTAGGAATAGTGGCTTGGTCAAAAAGTAACTTTGGTCAAAATTTTGGTTATTCATACTATATGCTTTATACTAACATGTGCAGGTAAATTACCAATATTTTTGCTAAGAGTTGATCAAATGGTGTGTAACTGAGACACAAAACAAATGGTTATTGATTCACTATGTCTAATCTACATAAGAATCAACTAGTCCAGAGCAAACGACTACTCGTAAAGACTTAACAAATCCGTTTATGGTTGATAGTTTACCAAAAACTATATGGTTATCAACTCACCATATTCCAAGTGATGAAGAGTTGGCTAGTCCATAGCAAACGGCTCATGGTAAAGACATATCAAATTCGTTGATAGCTGATAGTCTGCTAAAAACTATGTTAAGAGCAGTTAAACTTTTATATGATTTATTTACCACTGCTCTTGAAAATTTTTGTGAAAAATTTCGACTGCTAGTTCACAGTTACCACTCCAAGTGCAATTTTTACCACTGATGAACTAGCCGTTGCAACTGTTGTGTCAGTAATCTTATTTTTTACTAGCCGTTGAGAGTAACCGTGTTTTCCATATTAATAGGGTTAATTTTTGGAGAATTATCTTCTTACCTATTTTAATTTATTCTTTTCCTAAAGATAAATACTTTCTTAAGATAATTCCTATTGCGCATACTCCTCAAACCCTAATAGTATAAATATTTTATCTCTCACACGGCGTGATCACCATTCAAGATTACTAACACATTCATACTTTTCTCACAAATACTATGGCAAGACTAAACTTTGCAGATGAGCACAACCAAGTGGCCTACTTGCAGAAGTCAAACAAAAAGAGGGGCCCTGTTTTTCATCAGATTGTGGACTTTCTTAATACCACCCATATTAGGTATGCTTTAACTTTAAATCCCACAATCTAAGTCTCTCAAATCAAACAGTTCTGGAACTCTGTGGAGTCCATAACCATTGAACAAGGAGACACACATGAATCTGTGGATACTCTTAGAGCCACAGTGGATGGGGTAACTATTGATGTTACTGAATCATCCTTGCGGAGAATTCTCCAATTGGATGATCTCAATTGTATCATCACATTACCCAATTCAGATATACATAAACATTTTTCATTAATGGGGTATGATACATCTGAGAAAAAGGTTACTTTCAGAAAAGGATGTTTTTGTCCCCATTAGAGATTTTTAATTCATACTCTTTTACATTGCCTAAGTCCTAAGAAAACCTCTTACGAACAATTTAGTTCAACAATGGCTTACGGTTTGCTTAGTCACAAATAGGACTTTCAATTTTTCAAAGTTTATTTTTAATAGTATGAAAGGCAATGTAAAGAGTTCATATAAATTTTTTATGTATCCAAGGTTTGTAAGAAGTGCTAAATGAATTTCCACTGCAAACCCACAAAAGAGTTTATAAAACCCCCTGTCTTAAGCCAAAGTTTTTCAAAATATGAATAAGGCTTCAGATGGATGGAATGGGGAGTTTAAACCACTTTTTCCTGAAACGCTTTCAAAGATTTCCCAGGTACAGGGTGAAGATGCAACAATCCCAGTTGTATCCCAACACTCACCCACTATTGTTGTTCCACATATCCAATATACCCCACATGTTACTCACACTTATGAGAGGAGGCAAAAACAGCCACCTCCTCCCATCACAACATTGCATGCTTCTGAACCTTTTGGTTTAGGAACAAGCAGTGGTGGTTTTAGGCTTCACTCTAGTCCAACTAGAGCAGAGTCTGAACCAATGCCCTATGATTCACCTCTCCCAATAGGTCACACAGTTGGAAGTGTTGAGGGTTGTGCGCAACATACTGAATTGATGGAACTTTGTACCAAATTAGTCAAGCAGGTTCAAGCTCTGGAGAAAGATCTGGCATAGACAAAGAAACAACATGCCACAGAGCTTAATGGTTTAAAATATGAGATTCAGACCTTGAAGGAAAAAGTGCAGGGGTTAAAGAAGTAAAGATCTGCCACACTTGAGTTCTCATCCCCATCTACTCCTCATTATGATGATTCTGCTGCATCAGATGATGATATGGGTGATTCTTCCAAACAGGGGAGGAAAACCGATGCTACACTTAAGAGGAGGAAGCTGGATTTTGATATTGATATGGATTTTGATGATCAGGATGATGAACAAGAAAAGAATGATGAAGTAGTGGAAACTCAAGAAGAAGCAGTGGACACTGTTGATGTTGAATTTGAAAGAAAAAGGCAGGAAAAAGGGTAAGTTCATGTTTTTGAAGAATCAACTGAGCAAACAAGAAAGATATCCAAAAGTGAACAAGCTCAGATTGATATGGACTATGAACTGGCAAGAAAAAGTAAAGAAGAAGATGTTGCAAGGTTCATGGAAAAACAAAGGCCTCAAAAACAGATGGAACCTGAAGAAAATATTGTTCCAATTCCAAACACTGAAGAAGGTGCCTATGAGTATACTAATGAAGAGATTGAGCAAATGGTTGTTTCTGATCCAATGA
>JARVZY010005957.1:20000-27852 GCA_030686995.1 Artemisia argyi
AATAATATTTCCAGAAATTGACAAAGTAATATTTCCATTTATTCATCAAAAGAAACGTCCCTTTTGAAGCAAGAATGGATTTTCCTTGATACCTAACATAATGCATGAAAGGATCTTTGAACAACCATAAATTTGCTTGAAAAGACCTGACAAAGACATGCTCTATTTTTCCATAGAAATTTATTCGTTCAATAAGGGCTCCAGAAGATGTTGATCGTAAGTGAGAAGACTGGTTACGGAGAAAGAGGAAGCCAGATTCATATTCACATACATGAAAAGTATATAGGAAGAAGAATAATCTGTTTTTTCTTTTTGAAAAAGAAGAACTAACTTTCTTTGAATTTGAAGTAATAAGACTATCCCAATTATGACACTCATGGAGAAAGAATCTTAATAAATGCAAAGAGGAAGCATCTTTTATCCAATAGCGAAGAGCCTGAACCAAGATTTCCAGATGGGCTGGGTAAGGTATTAGTATATCTAATACATAATTTAAATGTGAAAAGTTGTCCTCTAAAAAAGAAAATATTGAATGAATTGATCGTAAATTATCGAATTTAACTAACCCTTTCTTTTTCTTTTCTAGGGAAGATATTAATCGCAGAGACAATGGAATTTCCAGAATAATTGAAGAAACCTCTGACATTACTTGCGAATAAAAATTATTGTTGTGCCCCAATTGTTTAGAATCATTAACAGAAAGAATAAAATGATTCTGTTGATACATTCGAATGATTAAACGTTTCACAATTAGTAAGCTGAATTTATTGTCATAACCTACATTTTCCAACAAAATAGATCTATTTAAACCATGATCATGAGCAAGTACATAAATATACTCCTGAAAGATAAGTGGATATAAGAAAGAGTGTTGTTGAGATCTATCTAGCCCTAAATAGCTTTGGAATTTCTCCATTTGAAATTCTATTTAAATGAAAGGTAGAGGATTTTTGGGATTATAAATGATACATAGTGCGATACAGTCAAAACAAGGTATTATAGTACAAACCAAATAGATACCTCGGATACAGATAAACTTATCAACGGATTCTCTATCCTCTCTTTTTCCATTTAAATTTAAGTATTTATGTTCGTTTTCATTATAGGATAACAAGATGATTAGAAATCCTTTACTTTTTTCAACCTAATCGCTCTTTTGATTTTGGAAATTTTTTATCAATATACTGTTTCTTATACACATACGTTTCCATTATGAAATGGAGAATGATAATATTTAGGATTCATTAAAAAATCAGGAATACATTCCTGGGAGAAAGCCTTCCCGTATTGGGCACTAATATTTTTTTAACGTCTAATTAGATCGGGTAATCGTTCAAATTAAGAACGGAAGCTCGTTGCTTTTTCTTTCCCTAAAAAAAAATGAAATGAATTGAAGCTTTGGGGCCCTATCCATTTATTAATTCGACCCAACTTGAAATTGACTTTAGTTTCCTACCTTTCAATAAATTAAAGAAGGCTTTGTACCGAGCCGGAAAGAATAAAATATTCTCAAAACTCTTAATTGATACGACATGCTATTTTTTCCATTCATTCCCTTTCAGGATCAGTCGTGGTCTTCCAAACTTTACCGATGGTATGGACGAATCCCTCGCTTCATCTAAATGTGTAAAAGATCCTAGCCGCACTTAAAAGCCGAGTACTCTACCGTTGAGTTAGCAACCCAAATAGAAAAAGGGGTATGTAGATACAATCAGAATAAAAAAAAATTATTAAATCAAAGCATTAATCTACGAAATAAAAAATAGAAAAAAATTTCTAATCTATTTGGAACATAAAAATGACTAAATTAGATGAAAAAAAATTCCCGATCAAAATAAATAAAGAAATGTAAAAAATGCTAGACCATCCCCTATTTCTATGTTATACACTTTTTCAATCAAAAATCCGGGTATCAAATCCAACGAACCCATCATTTGAATCAACAGGTAAAAAAGAAAACCTATGGGACGGAAATAAATAGAACTGCTTATCACGATGAATTATATTTGTTCGATACAATGTTGTCAATATAAACGTTAAGAAAGGAATACGATGGAAAAAAAAAACAAGAACTTAAATTGAAAGAATAGTAAAAAAGGGACTTGTGTTGGATTGGCACTGCATATACATATATACTAAAAATTTTAGTTTAGATGGAGAATAAACAAAGAAGAAGTAGAAAAAGTATTTATGCAATCAAGAGTGTATTGAATCCATATAGAATAAAGAACTTCGATTCCTTGTTTCTTACTTGATATTAGAGGTCGAATGAAAACCATCCAATTGCAGGTAATGCCAAAATAGTTCTATTTTGTGAGGATGAATCAAATAAGGGTTTCCTTAGAAAAGGATTCTATCAAAAAAGATTCTATCAAAAAGGATTCTATAAAAACAATGATAACTAGATACGAATAGAAGAAGAAAAGAAGGAAATAAAAAAACATAGTATAGAAAAGATATCCAAAATGATATAGAAATCATTATCCTACCCTTATTTTTTATTTCCTTAATTTAATTGAATTTCATTTGATTAGGGCAAAACCTCTGCCTTTTTTAAAATATCCTGAACAGTTCCTGTAGGTTGAGCACCTTTTTCAAGGAAATAGAGAATAGCGGGAACGTTTAAATAAGTTTGATTCTTGATCGGATCATAAAAACCCACTTTCTGAAGATCTCTTCCTTCTCTTCGGGATCGAACATCAATTGCAACGATTCGATAGACGGCTCATCGGGATAGATGTAGATGAAAAAGAACCCCCCCCCCCTAGAACCGTATAGGAAGTTTTCTCCTCGTACGGCTCGAGAAAAAATGATGTTTTGTCTATGGATAAAATTAGAATTAGAATAAATAGAAAATCTGTAAAATGAATTATTCTATAATATAATTTCAAATTTCAATTTAACTCATAGTCATTTTTATTTAGCTGCGTTGCTGAAAAAAAATCATTTGTACTCATAACTCAAGTTCAATAATATAATAATAATAATTCTCAAATATATTAAAGATTTTTAAGATATTTTTTTATTGAGTGGTCTTTAACCCACCGTTTTTGTCTCGTTTAAAATTTATTTGGATTCTTTATTCGGATCCGTGAGACAATTGAAGTGGTGTTTCCTTGTTCTGGGATCCTTTATTTTTGTTTTAAATCATTGGGTTTAGACATTACTTCGGTGCTTCTTAATCCTTTCAAAATGGTAGCAACATACCCCTTTTGGGATTTCTTTCTATCAAAGAATCATACCGAGGTTGATTCATGCGCGATACACTGTCGATCGAAAAAGTTTTAGCCGTTCCAACAATTTTGAAAATTTGTTGGAATGGAATCCTTTCGATTTCTATATCGAAGATATACTTACGAAGTTGTTCCAATTTATTAATTGGCATTAACCCTAGATCGTTGCCCCTGAGAAATTAATAAATACTTTCTACTCGAGCTCCATCATGAACTATTTACATTAGAACCCAATAAAAAAAGAAGGGTTCTAGTAGAATAGAACAAACGACGTCGAGCCAAGAGCACCTTCATTCCTATATAAAATGGTGGATGTAACAATAAGAATCCACACCGGATCATGTCCTTCAAGTCGCACGTTGCTTTCTACCACATCGTTTTAAACGAAGTTTTACCATAACATTCCTCTAATTTGGAACCAGTATGGAATTGATTCAATTATGGAATCATGAATAGTCATTGGTTCAGTCGGTACAGAGACATAGTTATTTATATTTAATAGAGAATATCTACACAGATAATAAAGATTTTTCTGAATAAATTTTAGCAAAATGCCGTCTTTTTTTGTCTGAATATAACATTTTTCTATAAATCTCTATCTCAAAAAAATATCTAACAGAAATATTAAGAAATCCAAATATAGAAATAACATAACTAACAGAAATCGCACAAATAAAATAAATAAATAAATTCTATTTGACTCTGCCTCTTCAAGTGACTCAATAAGATAGACTGACCATTTTCAACTTCCCAACCTAGAAGGAATCATTACAAATCTTGATAGTTGAAAAAGTTTTCTACTTCTACATCATTCTTTGAGTCAAGTTTTACTCCTTTTTATTATCATAAAAAAGCAAGATCTCTCTTTCTTTTCAAATGGAATTGTCAATGATGCAAAGCAAATAAGCTAAATAGATCGAACAATAAAAAGAAATATCATTGTTAAATATTTAAATTTTCATATTTTAGGGATGCAATTTAGTTTTCACAAAAATGGAAACACTATTGTCACTGAAATAGGATAACCATACATACCTATAGGCTAAGCACTTCCTCGTTTTATATGTATTTTCATATTTTTTTAACCTGAGGTTAAGTAATCTTTTTCCAACTGTGATCTATGCCCCATTTTCTATGGGTCACAAAAGGGTTCAGTTACTTTTGCATGTCATTTGAACTCGATTTAGTTTGGTTTGTGAAAAAGTCAGATATGATTCCGCGAAGAATAAAAAAAGTCTATCCAAACCTTGAAACAGAACCTTGTTGAACAAAAAAGAAGTATTAGAATACAATGGATATGCTCTGGGACGGAAGGATTCGAACCTCCGAATAGCGGGACCAAAACCCGTTGCCTTACCGCTTGGCTACGCCCCATTTCTATTTTTATTGGATACTTATACTATTAAAGAATAATATTGGTATTAAGTGTTCGTCAATTCCAGTCCAACTATAGAAAATCTTTATTCTTTATAGAATCTATTATAGATTCGTGCTAGGATTTTGGCATGTGTATCTCTAGAATTAATTCAATGGAATTTATTGATCATTACATATAATTCAATTAAGATATTGTATGAAAGTATGATTTCTTCTATTCTCCTTTGAGAATCGGAGGATTTTTGATTGAGCGGAAAAAGAAGGATTTTTTGTCTACCTTACTTTACTTCATTTTTCCTTATATCAATAACTCAATCAAAATGCAATTATCTCGACGAAAAAAATGTCTGTTATGCTTAATATCTTTAGTTTGATCTGTCTTAATTCTGCCCTTTATCCGAGTAGTCTTTTCTTGGCCAAATTGCCCGAAGCCTATGCTTTTTTGAATCCAATCGTAGATGTTATGCCAGTCATACCCCTGTTCTTTTTTCTTTTAGCCTTTGTTTGGCAAGCTGCTGTAAGTTTTCGATAAGATCTTTAATACTATCCTAGAAAATTCATATTTATTCGAGAAAAATTATAACAATTGATAAGATCAAATAAGTCTGACAGTATGAACCTTCGATTCAAACATTGAAATTCTCGGATAGCCACGAGACGCCCTATTTCCTGATTTTAATCCTTTTTACGGCGAAATACCTTATTAGCTTCGGGTCCCTTACAATATCTAATTTGGGTATGAAAGTGATTTGTGGTAATCAAAGACTCTGATTACAAATTTCAACTTCATTTGAATTTCTGAACATTCTTTTCTATTTCTAGAATTCTTTTCTTGGTGTCAAAATAGGATATGTGATATAAAAATGGAGGATCTATTGTCTTTTCTCGTTTTTCTTTTTCAAAAAATGATCTTGGAGGTTGTGTAATGCTTACTCTCAAACTTTTCGTTTATACAGTAGTAATATTCTTTGTTTCTCTCTTCATCTTTGGATTCCTATCCAATGATCCAGGACGTAATCCTGGACGTGAAGAATAATTTTTTTGTTTTTATTGCTTGATTTTATAATTTTCTTAAGATTTTTTTTAGCTATTCCACACATTTAACAAGGAAAAAATAAAAAGGGGTTTGCAAAATTTGAAAGAAAAAATGGAAACTCATCAACGGAAACGGAAAGAGAGGGATTCGAACCCTCGGTACGAATAACTCGTACAACGGATTAGCAATCCGCCGCTTTCGTCCACTCAGCCATCTCTCCCAATTGAAAAAGATAATTACTATGTTACATTACACATCAAGTAAGGATTAAAGAAAGTATTTCTTTCACATTCTTTATCGTTATTATATAATTAGCAATTCAATTTAGATGCTCGAAAGATCCAAATAGAAAGATAAATAAAGAACACCTTCTTTCTTTTATTTTGTTCGAAGTGCCTTTTGGGCCTGGCCCGGTCAATACCCAGCCAGGCCTTTTTTTGTTCCAACGAATTCCCTTTATTTATAGGCAACATACTATAATATAAATAGCCAATTTGGTATCTGTATAAGAATATCCGTTCTGGGGTTTACATATACCTATAATTTTTGTTATAATGGAAATTGAGAAGGATTTTTGATTAAAAAAATAAATTAAGTATGTATCAAAAAATTTTTGCTTATTCTTATGTCATTAGGCAAACCAAAATTGATATTCAAATCCAAGAATAATTCACGAATTGTCAGTCAATAAATAGTTAATGGTTCCCATAAATTTAGGCTTTTTGAGTGAAAATATACATTTGATTTTTCAATATAAAAGTGAGTGGAAGTTTGTGTGTTTTGAGATACTATACAATCAATCGAAGGGGCAGATCAAATACAATCAAAAGGGGAAAAACGGTTTCTTTTCTAATTTTTTCTAAATTTAGAAAAAAGGATTAAAAAGGGATGCAAGTACAATAAACTCAAGTTTACTAATACAACTCAAAAAGGGAAATTTTTATCCTATTGTGTATCGTTTTGGCGGCATGGCCGAGTGGTAAGGCGGGGGACTGCAAATCCTTTTTCCCCAGTTCAAATCCGGGTGCCGCCTCATCAACAAACGAATCGAAATCTCTTGTTCTGTTCCGCTATTTTTTTATGTTCTGGGGATTTTGTAAAAGATTGGAAATCTTTGAATCTAAAATTCAAAGAAAGATTATAATGGTCGAAGCAAGACTTCCAGATTCTCTTCTACTGCTAATGTAATGTCTATTGATTGGGTCTTGAATTACATTGGATAACCGGCCGAGAATTCCACTACTAGTTGGGAAAGTACTTTCTATACTGTAATCTACATATATAGACTCGCGAGAATCTCTGAGTGTTCAGGCATTCAATCACTATTAGATTGAGATTGGATAGATAATTTACCTTTTATAGAAAATAAAAAAAAAAGCCCAAAACAATTTTTACCCCTCGTCAAGAGTATAATATACTATATCCCAACTCCTTCAGAGAGACAATCGGGAAAGGGTACGGATTATAAATCATATAGGAATTTTTAAAATCCATTTATTTGATTGATTCATCAATAGTGTTCGCCCAGAATCCCTTTTTGACTCTGGACCATTCATTCTACTATTATTAGTGAGCAATAATGGAATAATTCTATCATAGAGATAAGGGACATAATTCACATGGATATAGTAAGTCTCGCTTGGGCTGCTTTAATGGTAGTCTTTACTTTTTCCCTTTCACTCGTAGTATGGGGAAGAAGTGGACTTTAGAAGCACTCCTAATTTAGTTGAGAAATGAAAAGGTATCAATTGTTTTATAGATCGTTCTGCAACGCATTCTTTATTTAAATTGAAATAATTTTCAAATAAAAATATCTTCATTTCGAAATTCCATTAGATTCTAGTGGAGAAATGTATTCTATAACAGTAAAACAATTATTTCAGATTCATTGGAAGTTTTCAGATTCATTGGAATATAAATATATATATATATATAAATGTATGAAAGAAAAGATTGGGTCCTACGTCAATTCCAAATATGGATTAATAACTACATATATTGAATTGAAGATTGAAGATAGAAGCTAATATAGCATACCCTTTTTATTAGAAAGTCAAGTACAACTTTATACACTACTATAACACTAATAGAGAGTATGGTAAGTAATAAAGCAATTTCTTACTTACCATACTCTCGGATCTCATAGAATATCGCCGATTATAGCCCCTTGATTTCAGCAAAAATAGAATACTTTTCTTTTGATTTC
>JARVZY010005958.1:0-27852 GCA_030686995.1 Artemisia argyi
GATGATGACGACTGTCATTTTATGTTTTTCACCTTTGACGTTTTGTGAAGTTCATGATTCTTAGCCTGATAATCGTTTATGACCGCCTTTGTTTTGTAAGTTCGTGCGTTAATCCCTCGCGGTTGTGAAGATACTTCGTTTGATGAAACTCACCTCGAGGTTGGAAAAGGAAAGAATTGAAGAACCAGCTTCTAGGAAGTGGTTTCACCTGTGCAAGTGTGTATCTTTGATGTGCTTCTGTTTTATTCGGGGAGAAGAATGATGATAGCATGAAGTTGTGGATTGATTTCTAGAAGCTAAATCGTGTCATGTTTCATATGAAGGAGCGAAATATTTCTAGAATTTCCTTTTGTATTCGTTATTGTCTTTATGAGCGTTGTGATGTCAATTGTATTGGCTACTGCTCTGACTATTCCTATGGATTTGATAAATCGTGTTTTTCACGAATACTTGGAAAATTTGTAATAGTATGACATATTGGTGGGTTTAGAGACGAAAGAGAAACACGAGGATCATCTTCATATTTTGTGTTGACATTCCTACGTTAGAAGAAGCTTTACATGATGTTTTCGATGATAAATTTTGTGGGAGGAAGAACGAGAGGAGAATTTGGAAGAGTTGGGAAGAGATTTGTTTTTACATCAGAAGAAGGCTTAGCTATGTCCTCATGCGACACGAGAAGATTAGCGGTTATGCATCAATACATCAAGAACCGTAGGAGGTGAACTATCCGACGCTTGACTTGAGAGTGATTTATGACAGACATGAAGAAGCTCAGGAGAAGGAAAGAAGAAGATTATCCATGTTAGAAGACGAAAGGAAGCAGTTTTGAAATGAAGCACATAGTTCTATCAACTCTATTCATCTTAGTTATACTAATATGTATAGAGTCTTGAAGCAAGAGCTATATGGGATCGTATGAATATGGTGATAGCTACATTGATGATTTCCATGCACCGACAGGAAGGACAACCCGAGTGAAGTTACAGTGGAGCATTGACTAGGATGGGTAGCTTGGAAGATCGACAGAGATTTCTTTCGACAGAAGATCATTCAAGCTACATGACGCACCTACAGTGATCGTGACAGAGAATCGCGTTTTACAGCACACTTTCAGAAGAGGTACAGAAGAATATAGGGATTTTAACTCGGGATGTTAGTACAACTTCTCATCTTCAGACGGATGAACAGAGAGAATAACTATTTGAACTAGGAAGATGTGTTGAACGGGAATTTTGACAAGTGTTTGGTCACTAAGGAAAGATGGCATACAAGTGACAAGAGGTTCATTTAGGATTTTGTATGAATGAAGATGTGGAATACCTTTGGTTGGGATAAGGCCGGAGAGCTACTTACTGAAGGTTCAGAGTCGATTACAGCAACTAATGGATTAGTTATTATTGTGGATGAGGAATTTGAAATTTAGACTGGGAGTTGTGGTTCCGTATGATTATTCTGCACAAAAGAGTTAGAAGTCTTGGCATTTGAGGAAGTTCTGGTTCGCGACACGTTAGTTCTTTGATTCGTTCTGATCCGTACGATTACTTTACTATTCTGTTATACCTTCGGATACGTTTTGATACTCTGATTTGTGATTGTGATTGTCGGTACGAATATATTATCCATCTCTTTATGAGGCTCTTAATACACGTGATGATTCAATTTGTGCTTCGCTGATTATTAGCAAATTTCTTTGTTCGTTCAGAATTCGGTTGGAGTTGATGAAAATCTATCGTTTAGTACTATCTATGTGCTTGCCTCGTAGGAATATGTGTTTCATGTATCTCCTTGTGAGATTTCAACTGTCATCTGTCATCTGCTACACATTTGCTTCGCATCCGATTGGATTAGATTTGTTATGATTATGTTCTATTGAATCGAGTCATGAGAAACTATGTCGTTGTGAAGATTTTTAGAAGAACCTCCCCGAGCGTGAGGATATTTGTAACGATATTTTGTGAATTGCTACGTCTCCGTCTAACTTTTGCGACTTCAATTTTTTAGGACAAAAATTTTCTTTTTAGAGGGGAAGGATTGTAAAACCCTGAAATCAGAAACACGTTTTCTTTGATAAATTTGAACTCTAACATAAGATTGATAATTAATTCCTTACATTTAAAAATGTGAGTTATACTTGGAATTAATATGAATCATAAGCTTTGCATAATAATTAAGATGACAAACTAAAATCCTAAAAAGTACCTAAGTGAATAAATCGGTGTACATGTTTTATGGGCTATAAGCCATAACCTATATAAATTTAACTTAAAATAACTTAAGTATAAATCTTAAATCAGTATACACTAAACTATTTGGGCTAGAAACCATAACTTGGACTCCTTTCTTGCATATCACATGTTAACATATAATTAAATGGGAGTCAACTAATGAACTAAAGAATCGGTCATCCCATATTTTTTTGCCTAACCTACGCTACTCTCTCATTATATGGGACGCTCCTTCATTATTTTTCTCACACTAAACCCTAAACATATAAAGGTGACGGCAGTTTTGTAAAAATTGGCTGCTCTCGCTTTTCTCCTAAGAAGATCAAGGTACGAAGGTTTTGGCTAGGTGGTAATCAGTCGTGGTGCACAAGCTTATGGTGATCAGTTTGATGTTCAAACATGAGTGTGCTCGTGTGGTCTCATTTCGAAGAAGGGTTTGGTTTTTGTTTCGAAAGGCTGTAGGTTTTGGTTTCGGTCATGCCTCGCGGAATCTTGTACTCGTGTTCATGTTTCGGTTTCGATCTATCGTTGTTGAGGTATCACCTGTCGTCCTAGTTTTCCGATTCAATATATACCTATGCGTGTACAACATAATAAACAGATTTAGCGTATAAGCTTAATATGGCAACGATCAATTATGAAATTTATACATGACATAAAATCATGAAACGTATACACTTTGAAACCGAAACATGTTACACGATCATAAGTTTTGTTCAAGTGCTAAACATTTATATATAATACGAATAACTTTATTTCATGTCGCTTGAAGCCATGAATCTATAACTAGTATACATCGATTTATTTCTGTTTTGAATTATTCGAGATTTATTGTAAAATACGTAATTAGTTAATAGTTAAAGCATGATGTCGAGACCTGTTCTCCATTCTATCAAATCGACCCTCCGATACGGTCTAAAGATCATTGAAAACTAACATCGAATATTGAGAGCATGCACTAAATATTGATTATACATTAATATTTGATTGATATTAGAACCTGAATCAAAAACTACCTTGGATGAGAGTCAAGAAGATAACAGGTTAAAGTATGTATATATATAGAACTTGGAAGTATAAAGGTTAAGAAGTATGATACGTATATATGTATATAATAGGAACTCTATGCGAAACCTGTTATACCAAGATATTCACACGTACACATATACAACTGATCACATAGACTTAAAAGATTCGAATGGAAATGTTGCATATAATTATTAGTATATGCATGCATGGTATATAAGAGAGTCGATATCGATATCGGGTCTCAGTAATACTTGGTAATGGGCAATATATACGAAGAAGAATATTTGCATTTGCTAAGATGATAATTAGTATATGATCCTTATTAAAATAAAATGAGGTTTATATCTTTTTATATAAGTAACTAATGGGAATTAAAGGTTCGTTAATGTGAGCTGAAGTACTTGTAGTATATGGAAGTCTAAAACCTAAATTAGCAAATAAAACCCTAAACTATGAAATTCTCATTATTTAACCTTTAAGTTTATATAATTTTCATTTGTAACCCTAAAGTATTAAACTTGCTATTTCAGAAAATTTATTAAATATGGAAACTTGTTAATTCGGGAAACCTGCTAAAAAGAGAAAGGAAACTAAAATGAGTAATATGATTTAAAATAAGCTTATGAATAATAAAGACGATCATTATGTGTAGATTCGCTGAAGAAGGAGTAACTTTCGATCTTTGTGTCTTCTGATTTGCGGTTTGAGGTACAGATATTCTATCCCTTTTCAGTAGAGACTTCTCATGACTCTCTTTGATCCTTGACACTGCTATGATTCCCTTTCGATATGCCATTGCTATGATCCCTTTGTTATGATCTTTTGATATGAGCTTCTGATACGATCCTTCTGATATGAGCTTTGATATGATTCGTTTGATATGATTCAGTTCAGTTTGCTATGTTCTGTTGGATATGATATGATGATTCGATATGATATGATATGATTTGTTCTGTTCTGATGCCCGAGTTTTTATTCTACTCATGGAGGTACCATGGGCGTGTCATTGAAGCACCAATGGCATGACACTTTATGTGGAGGTGTGATTGATCCACGGCGTCCCCATTTGATATGATTATGATATGAGATCTCTTGGCCATTATATGTGTGTATACTTGTCATATGAGCAGGTGTATATATATGATTTGTTTTGTAGGAGGGGGCGTATGGATGCATCCTAGGTATTCTGTTCTGTGTAGGGTGAATGTGAGTGTGTGCTTACACTTCTTCACGTTGGAGTTAGCTACTCCATTTGGTACTTAGAGGTCTCCCCTCTTTGTACAACTTATGATTTGACGGATATATGATTATGTGATTAGACCTATTCGAGTGTCTTTGGTAGGTCGGCTCGTGGCTTTCCTTTATTTCTTTTGTCCATTCGAGTGTCTCTGGTGGACAAGCCTTTGTTGATACGTGCTCTTAATTCTCTTATGATTTTTTTTATGCTTGATATATCTATGACGCTTCGTTTCGTTTGACTTATGATATTCGTTCAGTTGTTCGTTGATCTCTTATGCATTTGACAGATGACTTTCTCTTCCAACAGGAGTTTATGCTTTCCGTTTCATATGCTTATTTACATTTCGATTATCCATTTGTTTTGCTATATATCTGTTCACTGGGCTTTTTAAGCTCAGCCACATTTCTTTTCCTGCAGCAGGTTTTAGGTTGGAAGCTGGGTTTGGGTGAAGAGTGCATAGGAGCGTTAGTGGACTACCCCAATGATTAGAAGCCTTTGACCCTTGGATTAGACTTCGACTTGGATTCGATTAGATTTTGTTTAGCTTTGGTATTCTCATTCTTGTATAGAGTTAGTATTTCCTTTGTAATCTTTAGAATATCCTTTGTAACTTTATGTTTATAAGTCTTTCGCTTGCATTGTATGTTCTGATATGCCACCATAATGTGATACTTCTACCCTTGTCGGGTTGGGGTGTTACATTTTCATTCATTAGTGTGCAACTTTGAAGGGAGAAAACCCTAGACGAATTTACAGATATTTTAAAGGTTTCTACCCTTAGTTTCTTCCATGCTTAATTGAAGATAAGTCTTTTATCAAATCATTCAATATGTCTATGTGTTGTTTGATTATATATCTTACGCTTGTCTTCTTTTTAACATGCTAGGCTAGGGTTTTCTTGTGTTTGCTTAGATGTAATGAAACCTAGATGTTGATTATTGGTTGATGGTTTGTTTATAATTGTTGTGGATGATTGATTTCGATGTTAGGCTTAAGAAAACTGGCAGACTTCCATTTGGTAACTTGCTTGAACGTCTTAAGAAACATGATCGGAGGTGTACTATGATTTATTGGCTGTATTTAATGCGTAGGTAACTACTAGTGATACTATGTTAGGAGCTAGTAGTCGGCTCGACATAGAATGAAGTATAAGCTTATAGAGTTAGGGAATATCGTACACGGCCCTACGACTACTATTAAGGAATATAACCCGTCATCCATGCAATTGTAACAAGCTAATCAACCGGTAAAAGATATCTAGGGAGTAGTGAAATCTAAGTAAACACATTTTCTCTTATTATTGTTTCCACCACATATCTATTTTAGTTTCATTTTATTTTGTTTTATTTGCATTTGTAGTAATTTGGGTTAGTTGACTAGCAACTAATTCCGCCCACTCTTCCAAAACCGAGATTTTTACTTGCTTTCTATAAAACGTAAAAATACAAAAAGACTCATCCCTCACCTTTAGACCTAGTTTAGTAGAGTTTTAATCCTAGCGAACACTATTCCTATAGTTGAACGATCAATCCCCCGGTACTTGTCACTATAATATACTACAACGATCAAGTACACTGCCTGGCGGGGATTGCAAGCTTCTTAAAATCCCTTGAGAGGTAAAACCTGTTGCGAGGGCGCAATCCCGCATATCAAGTTTTTGGCGCCGCAGCCCGGGGAATAGTTATTGTCTAGGTTAAAATTTCTTTTTATTAGGTCTACTTGCTAGATTCCTTTCTATTAAGATATTTTATTTTTATTTTTATAGGTCTTCTTTAGTCTATCTTATTTCTTATTTCCTTTGTTCGTAACTTTTGCCATTCGCCATCATGGAAGGTGGTAATCTCTTTGACCCCATCAACCCACCACAACAAAACCATCCACAAAACCAACCACAACCAAACCAACCTCCTAGACCCCGAACTTTAGGAGAGTATTCCCGTCCTAGCCACCAAGGCTATCGAAACACCATTGAGCTCACTCAATGAGCCAATGTGTCTCCCTTGGGATCCGACACCACCCGGTTGGTGCAAAGCGGATGTGCATTCCATGGACTTCGTTCAGAAGATCCTAATCAACATCTCAAGGATTTCCTCAAAATCATTGATTCCATAGACCTTGATGTTGAAACTCGAGAGACGACCCGATTGCGTCTATTCCAATTCTCTCTATGTGACCAAGCTAGTCAATGGCTTGAGCGTTTACCCGCGGGATCCATCACCTCTTGGGATGATCTCACCACTCGTTTCCTTGCTCAATTTTTCCCACCGGGGAGAACTACTAAGCTTAAAAATGACATCTTGATGTTCCAACAATGTCAAGGTGAAACTCTCTATGAAGCATGGACTCGTTTCAAGGACTTACTCCAAAAAGTCCCTCATCATGGCATAGATCTTTGGCTCCAAGTCCAAATTTTCTATGACCATATCGATCTCTCCACAAGGCGAACCATTGACCAATCGGCCGGTGGCAAGCTACGTGATCTAAGTGCGGAAGAATCATAGGAACTCATAGAAGATCTTGCTCTCTATGACAACGAAAGTTGGAATGATTCTCGTGATTTGAACAAAATGGTCAAGGCAATATCGTTGCCTTCGAACAATTCAACCACTCCCGACTGTAGGATCATGGAACTTGAAGACCAAGTAAAGTTTCTCATGAAATCCTACTAAGCTCCTAAACCTTCAAGCCAAGTGAACAAAATCACTTCCTCATGCAGATTATGTAGTGGTCCTCATGAAACTCATAATTGCATGGACCCAAATGAGCTTTTAAGGAATTCGCATCCTCACGTTCTGATGAAGCGGAGGATAGGTGGCTCACCGCTAATCGAGGGCCTCGGAATTTCGGCGAAGCCTATGAAGCCTGGAAGGATAAGCCAAATTTCAGAGGGTACCAAACTCGGAGCATATCCTTCAATGATTCTCCCCCACTCGCATGGTCCGAGCATTATCCACCGCAGAACACTCCTAAGCAAAGCTATGAAGATGCATTGCGAAAGTTCATTCTCTCTCAAGAATTACAGCTTTCCACGTTCGAGACTCGATTCAGACAACAGAAAGCCGATATGAATAACAAAGGTCAGTAACCTATTGAACGCTATCAATGAGCGCATTGCTAGTAAATCGGCTCAGGCGGAAGAGGTCAAATCCGTTACCGTCATTAATCAGCCAACCTCCCATGTAAAGATAAAGAGTCATGGTAAACTCTTTAAACATATGTCGCCAGAGGTGAAGGACCATGTTGACCCATCGGGACCAATCCACTTCGTGAACACCATTACCACAATACTTGCTTCTAAACCCGGATTGAGCCAACAACCAACTGGGGGTGGGAGTCATGAAGTTGAAGGTGAATCCTCCAATAAAGACCACGATGTGACTAAGAGCCCTGTAGATTTACCTGAGGACTCTATCACACAAGGAACGAGCGAATGGAAAGAATCCGAGGGGCCCAAGGAAAATCCGAGAACTTTGGATAAATCTATTATGGAGGAACTCGATGGGGACATGGTAGGGATTTCCATTGGATGTAGGAATAGGATTGAGGAAGGCAACTCTAAAGTTTTTAAGATTTCCTGCACCACTAGGAAAAAGCTCATAACCAATACTTACATAGATCCTAACCTCCCTGTTAATGCAATTCCTCTCTCCCTTTACAACAAAGCCTTTCCTGAACAAATTACATATAGAGGACTCGATAGCGTCAGGATAATGAAAAGGCTATCTGTTATGATTGGAGGATTCATCTATAACATTGATCTAACTGTGATCGATGACATTAACTCATTCATTAAGCCAACATTGACTAACCTCGTCCTCGGAAAACCATTTGTAAAAGAAACTGGAGTGATCCTTGATGAGAGCGATGGTAGTGCACTATTCACCAATGGTGTCAGGAAAGTGATCTTTTGTAAGGGTAATGAGGAAATATATGAATACCGCCCATCGCTGGATTGTAATACATATGGATTACAGGATGGAAGATCAGGAAAGATAAAGCGACGTGATCCGAATAACCTCAAAATCCCTTGTATGATAGGTCACCAGCATTTTGATAATGTCTACATTGACATGTGCCTACCCAAGAATGTTATGTCCTTGTTCCATTACAACAATATTTGCAGATGGGGGATGATTTATAAAGGAGAAAATGTTGTAGGTAGAGATCATGAAGTTCAAATATTCATAGGAAATATGACATTCACAATGGACTTTACGATCGTAGACAACATTGAGGATTATATCGACCCAAGGTTATCGCAAGTTGTTTTCGGAGCCCCTTTTTGTGAAATCACTAACTTAATGGTTGACGACCGGAACGGAATCATGACTTTCACAGATGGAATTAGGAGGATATCATACCAAACGCCGTATAAGATGAAAGATTTCGAAGGAATAGATTGCCGGACTTGATAAGCTAAGCTCCCAACTTATTTTATGTGATGATGATGTTCGAAGAGGGTGTAAAGACATCTCTGACTAATCATGTGGGTTCTTTAAGGGTGTTAGTAAGCTTGGTTCCAAATATCGGGAAGATGTCTTTGAATTTGAAGACCCAAAATACCTACATTATGAAAGCGATCCCGATAGAGATTTTGAAGATGACCTAGAGACCGTGACCAATGATGAGGTCACATAGTAGCCCGAGACCTTGAGTCTAGCTACAAGACTCGTAAATAAAGAAAAGTACTTCTTGGGAGGCAACCCAAGTTTTACTAGTTTTATTTGTTTTATTTGTTTGATTTTATTTGTTTCCGCATGCGTGCTTTATTTTTATTGTTTGTGGATCATGTTTCAAAATAAAATGTGAAAATGCTTTATTTTATTTTTAACTTCGTCTTAATTACATATAAAGGTATTTTGCAAAAGCTAAGTGTAAGGGAGACCCAAATTTGTTTCTAAGAACAACATTGAGCATGAACCACAACAATATTAAATGAACATGTATATTAGTAATTGTTTGAGTCAAGTGCTTGTATCGAGTTATAATGACGTTTTGCAGGATTTTCCAGGAAGTAAGGCATAAGTTTTTCCATAAATTTTCTGAAAACTTAACATGAGATTTTTGCAGTAACATTCTGACGGCGTCAGGGGTTATAACCTGACGGCGTCATGTACAAAAATTCTGAAAATTTTTGCAAGTTTTGTTTATACCGGAGTCTTAAAGTTTTTGTTGATTCTTTAGTTTTATAAACTCCAGGAAATCTGCAAACATTCATTCCACAATCATTATATCTTAATTTGCTTTATAGGATTTTAGTATTTATAGATTGCCGCCGATTTTACGCGAGGTTTGCCTTGATTGTTTTCTCAGGTTTAACAGGTTTCATTGAACAAGAAGATGATTTATATTTCTAGAGGGAAGCTTTCTGCGTTCATTTTCTTGGAAGAAGATCTAACCATGTTACCATACTATCCACACCAAACGAATCAGGGGAGTATTTGTTTTCATTCTTTTACATTCCTTTTAATTGAACATTGGGGACAATGTTCAGCGTAAGTGTAAGGGGAGGGTAAATGATGATACCTTAGAGAATACAATTGCACTTGAGTTTGTTTGTTCGATAGTAGGTGTGTAATAAAACTAAGAGAAATACTTGTTAGGGCAATTTTAGCGCCAAATTTAAATTTTTTTACAACATTTAGTAGTGAAACTTTAGCCTTAATGAGCGTCTTATGGATAGGAGTTGTATGACTAGCACAAAAACTGTACCACTCAAAAAAATTTCCACCCAAATATGTGAGGTTTGCCTTTAGATTTGTTAGGAAAAGCATTCATTATTAGTGCTTATGAGTGTACCGGTAGTATTTAGATTTCATAACTTGCGTTAGTGATGCATTCCGAGACCGCTAGTGAGACTACTTTCGTGTAGTTAGGATTTACTACATGATAAGAGGCATTATGATCACCCTTGTGTTAAACCCATTGATGAGTGCTCAAACACTCATCATTTTTGGTCAAATCTGAACTGCAAAACATACAAAAACACCCAGAAATGCATCAAAATACTAAAAATATTTCAAAATCATGTTTTATATGTTTTAGATGCAAAATGAGTAAAAACAGATGAAAAACGTACAAAGTTTGCAAAATTAGCAGTTTCAGTCCCCCAACTTTCATAAAATGTCAAAATTAGTCCCTGGTAATTCAAAATATAGAAAATTATCACCAAAGGTCCTTTTAAAATCATAAGTTATCATATTTAGTCCTTTGGTGAAAAATGTGAAAAGTTTTGAGAATTTACACTTTTGGTCCCTGGAGTTTCACTTTTGACAGAAATGGTCCCTGTGAATTTCAAAATGAAAAATATCACTTTTGGTCCTTTGATTATTTATACTTGGCAGGAATTAACCCTTTTGAGCACTTTGGAGAATTTACATTTTCAGCCCTGGATTTTTAGTTTGTACATGAATGGTCCCTATGGTTTTTAAACTTAAAAATAAACAAACAAACACCCAACAACAAAAGCCCACCCAACACACCCTTACCCCAGCCCACCACCCTTCCTAGCCCACTCCAATAACAAGCCCAATCCCTTTTAATAAAAAAACCCCACCCCGTTTTTTTATTATCTCCCAAGTCAAACCCACTTTGACCACTTCTCCCCTCTTAACTGGCACCTGCTAAACCACCTCAACACTCTACCCCCTCCTCCGGCTCATCACTCCCACACCTTGTCCCCCCTTCCAAACCACAACCCTCCAAGAAATATTAATTGTTTCAAGAAACCTACACTCAAACACCAACTGCCAAACCCAACTTTCCCGCCAAATTCAATATCAACGGCTGTGATTGATGGAAGCTAATCCAAGGGTCCATGAGATGTGGGAAAGTAAAAAAAAAGGTGCCAGGACCCTTATAAGTAAAAGAAGAAGACCAGAAGAAGTGTTAGTTAGCTACTTAGAATAGAATGGTTAATTAATGTAGTCGACATAGTGTAATATTAGAGTTTCATTGTACTTCTCAGTCTCATTAGCTTGTAATCAATCTTTCTAATGTATTAGAACCTTGTTTAAATCTTAATTTCAAGTTCCCTTATCCAAGTTCAAGTTTTTACATTTTTATGTGAAATTTTCTTTTCAAGTTAATCCTGTTAAAACTTGTGTTTTGCTATTTCATAAGTTACATATAAGTTACTTAGATGGTTTGGAAAGCTCAGAAAACTTCAATACTTGCTCTAATTCAAATATTCAAAAAATACTCAAAAATAGCAAAATTAGCTATTAAATTAAAAATCAGTGTAGAAGGATGATTGAAGCATATCTCATGGTTGATTCTAGATGGAATTTGGTTTAGTACTTCTTGGGAGGTGTTAGGTTTAGTGAAAGTTCCATGTTTCTTGGTTTTGATCTCACAAAATTCCATTGTAAGCTTCCTTGTTAATTTCAAAGCAATCACTGTTCTCTTGTTTATTACATGCTTAATTGTACTTCTTTTATGCTATTTATGAATATTAGAACTAGATTAGTGTTTAAAATAGTGTAGTAACTCACCAGGTAGCATTGTGCTAAAAATCCCATCTTAACTGCCAAAATAACATATGCATGGTTCTTAAGTTTTTATTGTTATAATTGGTATTTTATTGCTTAAAGCAATCCACTATGTCATAATAAGTATTCATGTTTCAGTGTTATGATCTAAATATCACTTTCTCTTTGAAAATCCTTCAAGACAGTTTCATCAGGGGTGTTTGGATTTGCAAGTTTCATTGTGTTGTTGTTGTTATTTTGTTGTTATCTTGGTTTGGGCATACTACATCAGGTAACATTAGGTTGAATTAGGCTTCAAAACAACACCCTTTAGCACAGAAGTCAAAATGCACCCCTCATCCCCATAATCAGTTAACTGTTAGGTTGAAGGAGTTGAATTCTCACCATTTCAATTTATTATCAATTGTTATAGCCTAATCTAGTTCAATTATAGCCTAATATAACATAATGAATCAGTAGAGTAGGATTTAAGTTCAAGAAAGTCAAAGATTTAAGTTTGGATAAAAAGTCAAAAGGTGCATCTCTCAGTTTTTGCAAAACTTGCTAGATTTTTGTAGAATTTAGTATTAGGATTCAGACCTTGAAACTTGTTCCTAATCAAAGTCCCCCACCTCAACTTTGAAGTTCCATGGTTCTTTCATTTTTGTGATTTTTTCCCTGGGCCCCACAACCCTTCAAAGTAGGCTGCAGGGCAAACCACCCCCTGCTGCAGCAGATATCTATCCAACACCACCACTTTGGTGGTGATTTGTGGCCACCCCAGTGGGTCCCACAGTCCACATTTGGCTTTTCCCAACCCCCCTCCTACCAGGCTTCTAGGATTGACCAATTGTTTGACCATAGGATCAGTGGACCCCACCTGAATTAGCCACAAAAGTTTGTCCCATTTTCAGTTCTCAAACAAGAATCCAAGTGCTTATTGTTGGCTTATTTGCTTATTCAGTGGACAACAATTGCTTTTTCTTGCTTAACCATGTCCATATAACTTATTTAGACTAGAATCTACCATAGTGGGTCCCACTTAAGCTCATTTGAGCTTATTTCCCCACTTGGTCAACAAGAGTCAACTGTTGAGCCAAAAAGCACTTAAAGTGCTTATTTTTGATTTCCACAAAAGTTGTTTTTGTAAAAGTTTCATGTTTTAAGTTGTAAAATAGTTTTTTAAAAAGAAAATCCAGAAAAAAACAAATTTAATTATAAGTGATAGTTTCTATTTAATGTAATTTAATTTTAATTTTCATTTTTAGATTTTTGTTAAGTACCTTGTATTTTTATATTTTTCTTAAATTCCTATTATATTAAAGTAATTTTACTAATTTTCTCAGAATTTTATTTTGTCATTTAGTATTTATTAGATTTAATATTAGTTTTATTAATAATTAATTAATAATTAAGTTTAAATAGCATAATTAGTTTTTATTAAGTAAGACCTAGTTTTTATATTTTTCCTAGCTTTTATATAATATAATATAATTTTAGGAATTTTTCTAGAATTTTTACTGTTTATTTACTATTTTTTATAATTTAAAATAGTTTAATTAGGTAATTAATATTTAATTAGCAATTAATTAATAGAAAAATCACAAAAAGACAAAAATATATA
Source organism: Artemisia argyi (assembly GCA_030686995.1). NCBI lineage: Eukaryota > Viridiplantae > Streptophyta > Magnoliopsida > Asterales > Asteraceae > Artemisia > Artemisia argyi. Next base: position 13,591 of record JARVZY010005958.1, read on the forward strand.
TTTTTTATTTTAAAATTTGTTTTTAGTTATTTTATAATTTTAGAAATTTTATTTTCACTTTTCTAGTATTTAATTAATATTATATTCTATTTAAGTTATTTAAATATTAATAATTAGCATTAATTAGTAATTAATTAATAATAAATAATTAAATAGTGTAAAAAATAATTTTCTTTTTCTAAAAATTTTCTTTTTATTTTAAGTTTGTAAAAGTGTCATTTTCACCCCCTGGGGGATTTCAGATTTCAATTTTCACATTTTATTTTGTACGTTCGCGTTATTCAAAACGTGAACGAACGCGTTTTTAGGTTTTAAACGTTTCTGGTTTTTCCAACTTTCCAGTATTATTCATATAGCTTATTTAAGCTATTTCCTTTTAGATTTCAGTAGTATAATCATTCACAACCCTTTCTTGTCCAAATTCACCCGATCTCAAACCCGTTTGATAACCATCCTTGGACATAACGACCCGGGGAAACCACTATATTCCGCGGAGATTGATTCTAGGCAGTTTGACTTGGTTGACCATTCCTTGGTCAATTTAGATTGACCGTTTGGCCTCAATCATCCGTATCATAATTACTTGACCAATAAAGTCATAAGTATTTGACTTTAAGGTCAACTAATTTTTCCCACACCTTTGCGTTGTACTCATTTTTAGTACACGATACCCCTAGTACACCCCTCCGAGCCTATCTTCTTCGTTTCTAACTTTAAGCATTTTACTTAAAGATAGAATTTGTTACAATCCACCCAAATGTGCAACCAAATCGTCTTAGCCTTCCGTGTATGCACTCATCTTTAGTGCATTATTGTTATTTGTTTAAACCCTTAGTTAATTTTCTAATTGATTACATGGTTGCTAAGTCGAGTCATATCTTGTAGATATTGTTTTGGGACGATTGAGACTCATGGGTAAAGTACTAGTGTTATGGAGTAATGAGGAAGAACGTCAATTATTTCCCCCATATGTGCGTTAATCTTAAATAGTACTCCAAGTATTTTGATTATCTTAATTCGAGTCATTAGAATAGTTGATTGTAAAGTATGTAAAAGTTCAAGTGTAAGGGGGACGTAAATCCCTTATGATGTATTATTTTGGATGGTAGGGCAAGAGTGTATGCAAAAAAAAAAAAAAAAAAAAAAAAAAAAAAAATGAAAAGAAAAAGAGAAAAATCGTACGGACTACCATCCCGTTTCCTTTTATGTTTATTGTATGTTTTTATAGTTTTGATTAGGTTAAGTCGAGTCGAGTCGAGTCTTGGTTTAGCAACGTCATATTATACATGTAATTAACCAAGATGATTAGCTCGCCACCAGTAAATATTGCCTTTATCCAACAAAACCGTGTTTGTCATATCCCTACACCTCACGTTATAACCCTTTTAAAAGACCTCTTTGATAGTTTATCCTAGGTGCTTACGCCATGTGGTGGAGGTTTGATCTTTTCCCAAGCCTATGGTAATCTATTTGCTATGACAGGTAGTGAGAGATGTTTTCCATTTCCATATTGTGATATATATACTTTATTACACCCGAGAGATGTGAGTATCTAAACACTATTTGTGAGGTGCTAGTGTATAATTTCCGTGCTTGTTTTTGGTTGAAGTGGAACGATTATTTGTTGTAATTATTTTTATATTAGTGTTAAATGACCCATAACTAGTATTTTGATTAGAATAAAAGCGCATTTACTTGAGGACAAGCAAATCTCAAGTGTAAGGGTATTTGATAAGGCGAAAAGTGTACCATTTTTAAGGGGTCATTTAAGCCCGAATTCGAGATTATTTGATCAAATATTGCCCTAAATCTTTCCTTTTGTCATTTTAGGTACTTTTGAGAAGAAATCTGGAAAAGGAAGCATTTTGGATATTTTTGGAGCGATTATGTGAAGAAAATGACAAAGTCTCATATTCTTGCTGAAAACAGTACCTGACGGCGTCAAGCATTACCATGTGACGGCGTCACCCTTTGAAAAAGAGGTGGATAATTCAAGTTACACGTGACGGCCCAGAACAATTTCAAGGCAATGAAGCCTGACGGCGTCACCAAGGCCGTCAGGGTCAGAAAGCATGTGACGGCCCAGAGTAAATTTACACATGGCGGCATCACAAGTAGATCTAGGCAATACGAATTTTATCTTGGCGGCGAGTTGACGGCGTCACAGGCTATAACGTGACGCCGTCAGGATACAAAATCTATATATTGTTTTATAGTTTTCATTCATTAGTGTGCAACTTTGAAGGGAGAAAACCCTAGACGAATTTACAGATATTTTAAGGGTTTCTACCCTTAGTTTCTTGTATTTAATATGTCTATGTGTTGTTTGATTATATCTTACGCTTGTCTTCTTTTTAACATGCTAGGCTAGGTTTTTCTTGTGTTTGCTTAGATGTAATGAAACCTAGATGTTGATTATTGGTTGATGGTTTGTTTATAATTGTTGTGGATGATTGATTTCGATGTTAGGCTTAAGAAAACTGGCAGACTTCCATTTGGTAACTTGCTTGAACGTCTTAAGAAACATGATCGGAGGTGTACTACGATTTATTGGTTGTATTTAATGCGTAGGTAACTACTAGTGATACTATGTTAGGAGCTAGTAGTTGGCTCGACATAGAATGAAGTAGAAGCTTATAGAGTTAGGGAATATCGTACACGGCCCTACGACTAGTATTAAGGAATATAACCCGTCATCCATGCAATTGTAACAAGCTAATCAACCGGTAAAAGATATCTAGGGAGTAGTGAAATCTAAGTAAACACACTTTCTCTTATTATTGTTTCCACCACATATCTATTTTAGTTTCATTTTATTTTGTTTTATTTGCATTTGTAGTAATTTGGGTTAGTTGACTAGCAACTAATTCTGCCCACTCTTTCAAAACCGAGATTTTTACTTGCTTTCTATAAAACATAAAAATACAAAAAGTATCATCTCTCACCTTTAGACCTAGTTTAGTAGAGTTTTAATCCTAGCGAACACTATTCCTAGAGTTGAACGATCAATCCCCCGGTACTTGTCACTATACTATACTATAATGATCAGGTACACTGCCTGGCGGGGATTGCAAGCTTCTCAAGATCCCTTGCGAGGTAAAACCTGTTGCGAGGGCGCAATCCAGCGTATCAAGCCCTAAACACTTTCATCTTAGAAACACCAATTCATATTTTCTTTGCAGTTGGTCTTTAAGAGCAACCAAAGGTACTTTTGGGTTTGGTTTTATGGTTTCTTCAACATCATTAGACAGAAAAGTAGCAGTGCACTTCTTTACATTTCTTGATTGAAGAAAATGGTGGATATCCTTAAAAGTTCTCACTTCCCATGTAAGCTCACCCTTTTTTTTGGTGGAGTGTAAAATCAAAGGGCAACAACCAAAAGAATCTTTATTGACTACATGTTTTGTCTTTTTTCTCTTTCCCTTTGACCCACTAGCACCTTGTGACCCACTGATGAGACGAAAAATGAACCGTTTTTAGGGGGTCATTTAAGCCCGAATTCGAATTTATTTGATCAAATATTGCCCTAAATCGTTCCATTTGTCATTTTAGGTACTTTTGGAGTGAAATTCAGAAAAGGAAGCATTTTGGACGTTTTTGGAGAATGCGGTTTCAAACATCTTAATCAATTAGGGCATAACCATCGAAGAGTCCGACCATGTAACGAGAATGGATTAAGATGTTTGAAACCGCATTCATGTTAAGGGATAGGAAAACGTAGCGCATGACCTTGAGTCTAGCTACAAGACTCGTAAATAAAGAAAAGCGCTTCTTGGGAGGCAACCCATGTTTTGTGTGATTTTTATTTGTTTGATTGTTATTTGTTTCCGTATGCATGCTTTATTTTTTATTGTTGGTAGATCATGTTTCAAACTAAAATTGTGAAAATGCTTTATTTTGTTGTTTAACTTCGTCTTAACTTCATATAAAGGTATTTTGCAAAAGATAAGTGTAAGGGGAAACCCCAAATTTGTTTCTAAGAACGAAATTGATCATGATTCTCCACAATATTAAATGAACATGTATATTAATATTTGTTAGAGTCAAATGCTTGTATCGAGTCATAATGATGTTTTGCAGGATTTTCCAGGAAGTAGGACATAAGTTTTTCCAGAAATTTTCCGGAAACTTAACGAAAGACTTCTGCAGGTCACTTCTGACGGCGTCAGGAATTAATTCCTGACGGTGTCATGTGTAAAATTCTGGAAATTTTGCTAGTTTTTTTTCTTTCTAACGGAGTTTTAAAGTTTTTGTTAATTCTTTAGTTTTATAAACTCCAGGACATCTGCAAACATTCATTCCACAAGCATTATATCTTACATTGTTTTCTAGGATTTGTTAGTATATATAGATTGCCGCCGATTTTACGCGAGGTTGCTTTGTTTGTTTTCTCAGGTTTAACAGGTTATGTATGACAAGAAGATGATTTATTTTTCTGGAAGGGAAGCTTTGAATGTTCATTTTCTTGGAGGAAGATCTAACCTTGTTACCACTCTATCCACACCGAACGAATCAGGGGAGTATTTGCTTTCATTCTTTTACCTATTTCACTTTTACATTCTTTAATTGAACATTGGGGACAATGTTCATCCTAAGTGTAATGGGAGGGTAAATGATGATACCTTATAGGATACTATTGCACTTGAGTTTGTTTGTTTGATGGTAGGTGTGTAATAAAACTAAGAGAAATACTTGTTAATGTAATTTTAGCGCCGAATTTAAATTTTTTTACAACATTTAGGAGTGAAACTTTAGCCTTAGCAAGCGTCTCATGGATAGGAGGTTGTATGACTAGCACAAAACCGTACCACTTAAACAATTTTCCACCCAAATATGTGAGGTTCACCTTTAGATTTGATAGGAAAAGAATTCATTATTAGTGCTTATGTGTGTACCAGTAGTACTTAGATTCTAGAACTTGCGTTAGTGATGCATCCCGAGACCGCTAGTGAGACTACATTCGTGTAGTAGGATTTACTACATGATAAGAGGCATTAGGATCACCCTTGTGTTAAACCCGTATCATAATTACTTGACCACTTAAGTCATATTACTTGGCTAGTAAAGTCAATTAATTTTTCCACACCTTAGCGTTGTACTCATTTTTAGTACACGAAACACCTAGTACACCCTTACGAGCCTATCTTTTCGTTTCTACCTTTAAGCATCTTACTTAAAGGAAGAATTTGTTACAACCCACTTAAATGTACACCCAAATCGCCTTAGCCTTCCGTGTATGCACTCATCTTTAGTGCATTATTGTTACATGTTTAAACCCTTAGTTAATTATCTAATTGATTACATGGTTGCTAAGTCGAGTCATATCTTGTACATATTGTTTTGGGACGATTGGGACTCATGGGTAAAATACTTGTTTTATGGAGTAATGGGGAAGAACATCAATTATTACCCCCATATGTGCATTAATTTTAAAAGTACTCCAAGTGTTTTGATTATCTTGATTCGAGTCATTAGAATAGTTGATTGTAAAGTATGTAAAGACTCAAGTGTAAGGGGAATGTACATTCCCTATGATGTATTATTTTGGATGGTAGGGTAAGAGTGTATGCAAAAAAAAAAAAAAAAAAAAAAAAAAAAAAAAAAATCGAAAAATCAAGAAAAAGAAAAAAAATAGAAAAAGAAAAGAGAAAAACATACGGACTACCATCCCGTTTCATCCTATGTTTATTTTTAAGTTCTTGTTATTTTTGATTTATTAGCTTAAGTCGAGTCTAGTCTTGGCTTAGTAACGCCATATTGTACATGTAATTAACCAAGATGATTAACTCGCCACCAGTAAATATTGCCTATATCCAACAAAACCGTGTATTCCATATCCATACACCTAACGTTATAACCCTTTGAAAAGACCTCATTGATAGTTTATCCTAGGTGCTTACGCCAAGTGGTGGAGGTTTGATCCTTTCCCAAGCCTATGGTAATCTATTTGCTATGACAGGTAGTGAGAGATGTTTTCCATTTCCATATTGTGATATATACTTTATTACACCCGAGAGATGTGAGTATCTAAACACTATTTGTGAGGTGGTAGTGTATGACCTCCGTGCTTGTCTTTGGTCTTTGGTGGAACACTTATTTATTGTAATTACTTTTATATTAGTGTTAAATGACCCCTAACTTGTATTTTGATTAGAATAAAAGCGCATTTGCTTGAGGACAAGCAAATCTCAAGTGTAAGGGTATTTGATGAGGCGAAAAATGAACCGTTTTTAGGGGGTCATTTAAGCCCGAATTCGAATTTATTTGATCAAATATTGCCCTAAATCGTTCCTTTTGTCATTTTAGGTACCTTTGGAGTGAAATTCAGAAAAGGAAGCATTTTGGACGTTTTTGGAGCATAAAAGTGAAGAAAACGGCAAAGTCTTAATTTTCCTTGCTGGGAACAATACCTGACGGCGTCACAAGATTCTACATGACGGCGTCAAGAATAAAACAAGAGTTGGGAGAGGTGACGGCCCAGTGAAAACGTGACGGCGTCACCATAGGCCGTCACGGTTCAAGAATGGATGACGGCCCAAAGCTAAAAATACAAATGACGGCGTCAGATGTGGATCTAGGCAATCCGATTTCAATATGGGCAGCGAGTTGACGACGTCAAAATTCCCTTCTTGACGCCGTCACCTTGTATTATCTATATATAGTTTTGCAATTTTCATTCATTGGTGTGTAACTTTGAGGGTTCAACTTTGAGAGAAACCCTAGGTCCGAATTTCACAGCTCTTTCAAGGGTTTTTACCCTTTGAAACCTTTTATGTTCAATTGAGATAAGTACTCTTTCAATTCATTCAATATGTCTATGTGTTGTTTGAATATATCTTACGCTTGTCTTCAATTTAACATGCTAGGCTAGATTTATTTTGTGTTTGCTTAGATGTAGTGAAACCTAGATGTTAATTATGGGTTGATTGTTTGTTTATAGTTGTTACGGATGATTGTATTCGATGTTAGGCTTAAGAAAACTGGCAGACTTCCATTGGTAACATGCTTGAACGTCTTAGGAAACATGATCGGAGGTGTACTACGATATTAGGTTGTATTTAATGCGTAGGAGAATTCTAATGATCCCATGTTAGGAGTTTTTAACGGCTCGACATGGAGTGAAGGAGGATCTTATAGAGTTAGGGAATGTTGTACACGGCCCTACAACTAGCATTAAGGAATATGACCCGTCATCCATGCAATTGTAACAAATGATTAACCTGTAAAAGATATCTAGGGAGTATTGAAATCTAAGTAAACACAACTTTACCTATCATTGTTCACACCAAATTAGTTTAATTAGATTTATTTTTATTTTTGTTATTTTATTTTGATTGCATTTTTAGTTATTGGGTTAGTTGACTAGCAACTAATTCCGCCAACTCCTTCAAAAACCGAGATTTTATTTGCTTTTATAAAAACATAAAAATACAAAAAGAATCATCCCTCACCTCTAGACCCAGTTTTTAGGCTTTCTAATCCTAGCGACACTATTCCTGAGTTGAACGATCAATCCCCCGGTACTTGTCACTATACTATACTACAACGATCAGGTACACTGCCTGGTGGGGGTTGTAAGCTTCTCGAGATCCCTTGAGAGGTAAAGCCTGGTGCGATTCCCACGTCCATCACCCACTAGTATCCTTAAACCCACTAGTATATTTAAGCCCACTATCATCCATAAGCCCACTAGCATCTTTATTAAACATCTCTTGTGATTCACTGGTAAAAACTGGTACTTCACCTCTACATATGGCTCTGACTCTTTGTTTATCATTTCTAACCAAATGAAGTTGTCTCCTAGTGTCAACAGAAAGCTGGGTCACCATCTTTTTAATGATTTCCTTGTCGCCAAACTTTCTACCAACATAAAAGCTCCCTTTACCTTCCTCTCCATCAACAATACTTTGGTTTATTCTCAACTGCTTCAAAGCCTTTTTCCTCTCAGATTCTTTATCACCAGGATCACCAGCACTTTCAAAATCTTCATGGTCTACATCTTCATCTATAAACTCAAAATTTGGTTATGCTTCTGCCTCATTACAACCTACTCATTGAACATTCATATCTATATTCCTCCTAAATTCTTCCATGTCTACTTCAATATCATCTAAGAGATTCTCTTGGTCAACAATAAAGTCACTATCCTTACTGTCATTATCACTACCATTAGTCTCACTTTCATCACACTCACTAGATTCACTTTCACCTGAACTTACCCCAATTCCATCCCCTGCACTTTTGCTACTTTGATTCTTACCTAAACCCACACTCACTCCACAACGAATCAACACAGGTTCTACATATTTTGGTTTGGAAACAGGGTGTTAGATGTATAACTCCATTACCTTATACCTATCAACATACTTAAGCAAATACAACACATCACTATCATTAGAAAAAGGGTTAAGACCATTATCTAAATCAGTGTTTGGTTTCTTATATTGATATTGCACACCAGAATCTACATAACCTAACACTTTCAATATTTCAGTTCTGAGTCAATATCATCAAACCAGCTAACCTTACCACCTTTGTAGCGTCTATTGGGAGAACTGGTAAGCACCCCTCCATGGTTTACTTTCAAAGAAAATACGCTAGGGTCATTAACTGTTGAAAAGAGAATAATGTTTTATCAGTAACACAATAAATATGGTTAAATTACACTCATTCAAATAACTCATTCAAATGATCTTATAAAAACGTGAATAAAACTCACTGTATTTTTTGTACGGATCAAGGGCTTCTCCTTTTTTTCTTAAAGACCACGTTGTACTAATTGATCATGAATTTAGGGTTATTGATTGAATTAGGTTTGGAGAGATATAAGAAGTGAAAAGGTTAGGGATTAAAGATGAAATAAAAGGTCAAACACAAGTACCCATTTAATTACTGATATGAGATAAGAGGGAAATGAGAAACGACATAAATACCCTCATGTTTTTGTCACGTGATGGGATTTAACGTCAACGTCAGTCAGCTTTTTGGACTAGATCCCTGATATTCCAAAACCATAGTGACTGGATCCGTAACAAAAACGAAAAATGGATTGAATTAGTAACAACCAGCAAACCACATGGACCATTTATGTAGTTAACTTCTTAGAAAAATAGTATAAGTTTTCAAAGTAAATAGTTTTAGTATTTTAAATATGACACAAGCATATCGGGAAGTTTAAATGATGTTAAACTAAAAACATAAGTCGTAGGCACGTTTGTTGACAAAATTTCCTAATAAATTAGACGTAAACTACAAAAATGACACACCAAGTATAAAACTAACTTGTCAACATAAAAATGGTCACGGTTAGGACACTTCGTTTCATTCAAGCTTGCATACTTATTTCTCATTATCCTTCCTTTGTTGAGGTGAGTTTCATAGCCCAAATTTTACTTGTTTAATACTCATTTTGAACTATTTTGGGGTAAAAATACATGCTCGTTTACTTATTACAAGCTCAATTACTTTTTTTCGGACACAAGTACTTAAAACATTTACGGATTGCCTAAGTTAACATAATATCATATTAAGTCCCCACAATCATGAAACGTTAATTACATAGTAAGCGTGAATGGTGTGCATAGATCTATTGGGATTGAACCTCCCGTCCGGGTGTTGGTAACTCTCACTTGACTAGGTAGGTCAAACGGACGCATTTCATTTGAGGAGTACTGGGTGTCTTGGGATGGATTCCTATATGGGCAACAAACATACATGCAAAATACTTAAGGCTTCGGTATTATGAGCTTAGTGCAATAGTAATACTTTTCATGTTATTGTAAGTGTTACAATAGTCACAAAACCATTTCATGATATTGTATGAGTTACAATAGTCACAAAAATCTTGTATTCCATACTACTTTTACTTAACATTAAACCTGTGATATCACCAACTTTATGTTGACATTTTAGCATGTATTTCTCTGGTCCTTTATTGCATTAGCATGGAGTGCATGGAGCATCTTACTACAGTCACATTTTGTGGTTTTATCATGACAAAGATTTATTGAATAACTTTACGCTTGAACCAAAATCTTATTTATATTTTTTGAACTATTGGATCATGTCTTTGTAAAACTTTATTTCTTTAATCGAACGTGTATTTTCTAAAATACTCATATAGAGGTCGTTCAATATGACTTGTGACTCTGTTTTCAAAATGCCCCGTTATCTTTCGTTGCGGTTTAGGGGTGTGACAGATAATCAAGCGGCTTTACACATAGCCGCTAATCCTGTTTTTCATAAACGCATAAAGCATATCGAGGTTGATTGTCACTTTGTGCTTGATGAAATTTTGTCTAGTAATCTTGCTCCTTCTTATGTGCATACTTCCACGCAACTTGCTGATATATTTACGAAGGCACTTGGAAACCAACAATTTCACGACATTCTTAGTAAGTTGGGCATTCATAATCCATATGCTCGAACTTGAGGGGGTATTAGGAAATAATACTAGAATCATGGTGTATAAAAACATACTATGTAAATATGTTAGGTAGGTTTTATTTAGTACATGATTTCATACTTGTTTTACCCATCGATGGTCTTGTATATTCTATTATTTAAGATGCCTTTTAGCCAGAGAATAAGATGAAGACTAAAACCTTTAGATTTATTACCAAGCCTAAATTCAAACGACAACACTACAAGCACTTTGCAGCAACGATCCTTGTTAATAAATGATTGTAACCGAAAAATTTAAAATACAATTAAGTAAATAACAATTATTAACTTTCGATTACACAATTTTTAGATTATGTGTTTTAGCATAAAAAAGACTACTAAGAGATGATAGATTCATTTTAGAAAGTGATTGTGTACAATTTGTTAATGTGTTGAAAGAAGAGATATTGGCTTGAGATGGTGAAGTCAAGCACGACGTTATTGCAATAATAATAATTGACACTGTTTTTGTCTTCACATTATCACTAACTACAACGTGCCAATCACCATTACCGTGTACCAAAACACAACTATTTTTTTTCTTTTTTTTAATGATGCATTGCACATGTAAATTAGAAAGGCTTAAAATTCAGACTTTTTATTTTTTATTATGAAAAGATTTTAAATATTGATTGAAGAAGAATTTCGAACATTAATTGCAGAAAACTGAAAATTGAAAAACTGAAAACCTGACTGGAAAACTAAAAAACTAGAAAAACAGAAAAGCAGAAAAACTGAAAACTGAAAAATTGAAAACCGAAAAACTAAAAACTGAAAACCCAAAAAACCAAAAACAAAAGACAAAAAAGTAAAAGCAGAAAAGCAGAAAATCTCTACTTATAAAGTCATGAAGACAATTAAACGTGTGACCGACCGCAAAATATAGTAACAAGGTACCCGCCGCCGCATTACGCGAGTACCGTTCTAGTAATATACTCGTATATAGATGATTATAGTGCTTAATTATATGCTATTGTGGTTTACTTGGTTACACGGGTACCCGCGACGGCTAGTAAATAAATAATGAGTCTATCACCGCTACAAGGAAATTGTATGCACCTACTACCTACTACGTATAATTTATGGGCAAACATATGTATATGCTATAATAAGTATGTAGAAAGTCAAAATAACCACTCCATTGAGGAAAAGTGAGGAACACAAAATATAAAAAGGTAGTGTGGAACTCCAAACCAAAAACCTTTTTATTTCCACCGGCGGTAGAGAAGAGAGAATGAATATATTCAGGTTTTGCGGCGACATGTTTCATTTGGTCAGCATCATAGTCCTCCTCCTCAAAATCTACGCCACTAAATCATGTTCAGGTAAATTCATTTTAATTTTTTTTTTCATTAAATCATTAATTTTATAAATTAACTTTTTTGGTTTTGTTTAGGGATTTCTTTAAAGACGCAGGAGCTATACGCGCTTGTGTTTCTAGCGAGATATTTAAATCTATTTACGGTGGTGATCTCGGTTTACAACACTGTAATGAAGATTGTGTTTATTGTCACTTCACTTGCGATCGTTTATTGCATGCGTTGGCATCGTGTTGTTAAACGGTCTTATGATCGCGAAATCGATACCTTTAAGTATGAGTTTTTGGTCTTGGCTGCTTTTCTTTTGGCTTTGGTTCTCAATGACAAGTTTACCTTTTTCGAGGTTAGTCACTACTCTATTACCTTAATTATTTACTTCTGTATTGTTTGGATTGGAAATTTCTATTATAACAATGTTGGATTCTGGTTACAAACATTTTTAACTTAAAATCTCATATAAAATAATTTGATTGAAAATTTTCTACAAAGAAATAGTATCTAATAAAAGAGAAAATTCCTAAATTAGTCTTAGTGGCGGCCTAGCTACAGTCCCTTTTCTAGCCCAGAAAAAGAAAAAAAAAAAAAAAAAATCCCAAAATAGCCTAGCACGACCTGCCAATTGGGCGACCACCTTAATAGATGACACATGTCCAGTTATTTAAGTACACAAAGTACATGTGTGCAAGAAAAAGTACCGGGCGACTTGGTTTTTGTCTTTTAGTGAAAAAAATGAGACACATGACAAGCATATTAGTTGGTCGCCCAATTGCCAGGTCGCCCTCAACTATTTTAGGATTTTTTTTCCCTGGGCTAGAAAAGGGAGTGTCTCTGGCCACTGGGCAACTTTGGGAATTTTCTCTTTATAAAATTAGCAAGTCCACTCTCATTTTTAAGCAGCTTTTCTTAAGTAGAATTTATAAGTAGAAAAAACAAGCAATCCTAAAGACCCTCTGACAATTTTATATTTTTTGTTATCCTGGAGATCTCTTGACAAATGACAATCAAAAAAAGAGACTTCATATACATTCTATTTGTTGCACTTCAATGATGAAATACAATAAAAATTCAGTCTAGTGGTTTTCATCTGAATACGGTTTTAGTTTTATCACTTATGTTTCTTTTATATAATATTGTCACATCTTGAAGCAAAAATGCTCCGTTTGTCAACAATCTTTGGGACCGCGTTACTCATTGTTCATTTGACCGTTATTAGTATGATGCACATAGGTATTAATTGTTTTGGTGTAGGACTAGTTTATTAACCACAATATGGCAACTATAACTGTTTGCCGCTAGAAAATCCCATTGCTATGCATGGGTATTCGCGTAGTAATTATAAGGTTCGGAAATGGTAGTGCCTTACAGCTTTATACTATATTGTCTAGTATAATATGTTTGCTTTATATATGTTTCTGATAATGTTTAGCATCTTGAAAAAACATTTATACATCTCATGTTAGGGTAAGTTTCAGTATATCGCGCAAAATGCAGGATTATCCAACATCATGGGTGGCAAAATTGGTGGGTCAGGCTCGTAGGGTTTGATTGAACAGACTGTTTTTAGGTCTGGTCAGAACAGGCTGGTTTGGTTGGACTGGCCTGCAAACTTTTTTTTTCCATTTCCGTTAAATGATTATTGCGGTACATATGCTCACAAAATCATTGTTAGTACTGTAATAATCTATTCTATAACATATTTTTCTTCTAGGAGTTTGTAACCAATAAAAATACACTTAAGGGGACTTTAACCCGTTTGACCTGCTCCTTTTTAGCTACATTATTTGATTAATTGATTTGGTCCACATGACCTGTCAGGGATAAACCTGTAGCTTACACGAATAAATTGGCAGCTCGATCTTAGTTGATTAAAGGACAAGTGACGGTTAACGGGATTTATGTTTCTGAAATGAATATCATTCACCTAAACTCTAGCAAGTATCCATTATCTATTTCTCGTCTTTGTATAATTGTAGACACCATTTTAAAATCATGGTCATTGGAAAATCTGTTATATTATATCATTACCAACTTGTTGATGATCTGCAGCAAAGCTAACTTCATATATATGTGCGCAGATATTTTGGGCATTTTCTATATATTTGGAAGCAGTTGCTATTCTCCCACAGTTGGTTATGCTGCAGCGTAGTGGAAATGTTGACAACTTGACTGGCCAATATGTTTTCTTTCTAGGGTACATTTCTTCCCTTCTCTTTTCTCTATGCAATTTCACTTGCATTTCAGACCTGTATGTGCTAAGATTTTTATTTATTATTTTGCAAACTAATCATTTCAGACCTGTGGTTAAAGGTAATTTTTAACCCACCTGCCTATAAGTAGCTAAGCTTAAAACTTTAAACAAAACGTAAATCTGGTCAGATGGTTGTAACTTGAGACAAGTGTATTCAAAATGCATACAACTCTCTAAATCGTGTTGTTTTAAATGAGTTGGATTATTATACTATACTATAGTTTTTTTTTTAATAAGAACATGTTATTTATT